>OY804261.1:36396398-36706673 GCA_963680825.1 Meiosimyza decipiens
AAAGCAATAGCAAAGAATAAGTGTGTGTGTAAGAAATGTAAGTGGAGCTTGATATTTGAAAAGAAAGACCAAAGGAACAGCAACTTCGTGTTATGTTATTGTTGTATGGAAACTTTTATTTTGGATTCATTTTTTGGAAGATGTGATGCATTTTTTTTCAATAGATGTAATGAATATTTTTTGAAAGGCTCTCCATTTTTATTGTTAAAACTAAATAATTGATATCGAGCGCACATGGGTGTTTGTAAAAAACTCTCGCTTTCTGTGTGCGGGCATTACTTTGAACTAAATTTGACTTCACCATTGAAACCAATATTCTCATATCTACTCTCGAGCATTCCACCCCATTTTTAAAAAATTTTGACTGCATGTTTTAAGAACCCTCAGATGGGGATTTCAATATAAACTTTGCAGATGATAAAAACATTCCATTAATTGACTTTTTCAGAAATGAATTTGGTTTAAACATATCAAACGATCGCAATCTTAACACAACAAAATACAAAACTACTATTGATGCGGTCTTTACAAGATATTTAAATAAATTGGAATCAAAACTGTTTGTATCCTACTTTAGCTACCATAAACCAATCGTATCAATTTTAGAAATTGGCAATAACGCTGGCAGTGATGATGGTGCAAGAGCTGTTGAAATTATGGATGAAAATTGATTCTTCCGAGTGTACTTAACTAATTTTTGTAAAGTAATTGTAATAATACTGAAATGTAATTTTTATATTTTATGTAAAATTATTAAAAAAATAATTGTGTAAGATAGCGCAATAAATAAATATTGTAATTTACCAAAAACATGATAGTAGTTTATATTGATATATAAAACAATTCGTGTAGAATTATTCCATAAACATTACAAAACATCATGAAAAAATAAAATCCAAAATATTATTTCAAGTTTTCACTTCTGTCGGCACTCCCAGAGTGCAACCCACCGATTTTTTTTTGACCGATATAACTTTTCCCGGCAGTCAGAACCCCCGCCGATCTTTGACCCCTACCATTTGTCGCACATATAATTTATAGCAATAAAAATGAATAAACTGCTGAGGATATTGGGCATTTCGTTGCGCTGCTGTTGAAGCTGTACGGGGAAATAAAGACCACTGACTTCCATCTTCACAACTGGTAGGAGTGAAGTGTCTGAGGATGTCCGTTCTACCATTCTTAAATTTCTTGAACAACATTTTTCTACGCAGAAGCAACAACAAGAAGCTAATCTAGAGTTGTTGGAGTTAGGGATAGTCATTCTTGTCAGCATACCGATGAACGAGATATTGTTTCGTGTACATGTCATGCGTTTTTCTTATAAGATTTCTATGCGTTTTTAAAAAAATGTAAAATTTCTGAAACTGAAACTATTTAAGGAATTTTTCGAATCAATTTTTGGGAAATTTATTTCAAAATGTATTCAAGTAATTTTTAGGGCTGGCTGGATGTGTCCACATAAATTTCTCTAAGATAAACAAGTGAAAATTGTCGAGATAGGGAAGAACATACCGCTATTGAGTGAAATTAATAGTTGCATATACATACTATGTTCCAATTTTTACTTTCATAAAACGCTATTTAGCTAAGAGCCGCCCTTATGTATATTATCATAATTTAAATGAGAGAAAAGAGTTCTGGGAATGTACAAGCGTAATCTTTTTCAAGTTTTCAAAAGGTTGCTTATGTGTCTTATAAATATGACATGCAGCTTATATTCTACTGCTATGCTTTCCAATCTACTATACTTAAATTATTTTTTATTTTAATGTTTATTAAGTCGTAGAGGCAATAATTTCAATAAAATCGCTGGCTACAGGCCTAGATGTTATTGATCACAGATTTATTAAACTCTTACTGCCTCAAATCCTCCCTTTTCTTATACACATACTCAATACCATTTTAAAAACCTTCGAATATCCTAAAGAGTGGAAAAAAGCAAAAATTCTCCCAATCCCTAAGAAACAAAATAGTAGCTCTGTTGAATTTAGACCAATCGCAATTTTTTCATTTCTATCTAAAGTATTTGAAAAGGCTCTGCTTAAGCAAATACAAAAACACATTGATATATATATAGGCTATGCTCTGCTCCAAACAATCAAGACTTAGACCCAGAAGGAGCTGTAAACGGCCTTGATCTACGTTTTAGATGAAATCAAAAAAACGTTAGATCTACGTTTCTTACTCTTCTTGACTTCTCAAAAGCATTCGACACCGTTAACCATAACATTTTATGCTCGAAGTTGTGTAACTCGCTTCGCTCTTCTCCAAGTGCCACTAAGTTGTTAAAATCTTATCTGACGCGAAGACAACAATGTGTTGTAGTACATAACAGACATAACAATGCCTCGAACCTCCTTAACGTTTGCAGCGGTCTACCTCAAGGCTCAATTTCGTGACCAATGATGTTTTGTTTGTATATCAACGAGCTTCCCCAGATTGTTAAGAATTGTGCTGTTCATATGTATGCGGTCGATGTACATCTTTTCTTAAGTAGTCCCTTTTGCAGTATCCAAGAAAAATTAAGTGCTATTAATGAAGATTTAACTTATATTCCGTCCTGGGCGCATTAAAATAAATCTTGCTTAAATCCTTTTAAATTGAAAACAATTGTTATTCGAAACCATAAATTAAATCTGACCAAATTACGTTCGGCAGACAAAAATTTAGACTTAACATTTAATGAAATCCTTAAATGGTCCGACTATCTGAAATGTACTGTTGGTACCCTTCGTTTTCTATGGGCTACTCAACACCTCATGCTTTCAAAAACTATAATATTATTAGCAAAAACCTTATTGCTACCGCCTTTGGTATACGCGTGCGAAATTCATAATCATACGGACGCTGTCACAAAATGGCAATTTTGTTGTCTTCAACAAAATTGCACGTTACATATTTGATCTTAAACCTATTCGTACCACGATACTCACAGTCACTCGTAAGTAAATGCTCTCTTTTAAAAACATTTCAACAATTTATTTTACTAAGACAACCTCAAACCAAAGAAATACGAAACAGTATATAATTAACGATAAAGAAAGATAGTTAATTATAATTAATACCGCCAACCACTGAATTTTCATACTTTATTTATCAGGTTTAGATAGTATGTACTGGCGGACACCCTACCAAGGAAAGTGTTTAACTATTCCTCAATAGTGAGGTTTATGCCGAAGAAATAAACATTTTAGGTCGTAAAAATATTCTGCTCAGAAGAAAATGATTCATCGTTCATAAATTATTTTCTTTTGGTCAGAAAATCGTTGATTACTTAAGCAAGAACTCACAAGTGATTACAAAATTCTTGAGAACCTCTTGTGAAATGACCCAAAATAAAATCACTACACTGCGTCTGATGTTAAGTGGATCGCGCGTGCATTTTTGTTTTTCTCTTTCCTTTCACTTTCGTTTGGGTTCACTTGCTTATTGAAATATCGGCGATTGTTCAGTCGTAAAGTACCACTCACCAAAGTTAATAGCAAATTATTAAGTTATATCAGTTTAATTGTGAAAAGTTGTAACATCGAATATTTTAACTCTGAATCAGTTTAATTGTGAAAAGATGTAACATCGAATATTTTAATAAAATAAAATAAACAAAATAAAAAATCAAAGAATATTATTTAAAAAATATAACTTATATAAGCTATATATATATATAAGCAATTGATGGCATTTAACAATGCGGTGATATTTTTATGGTGTTCGTCATTTTGACTACATCTCTGTAATAAGTGGAATAGTTCTTGATGGGCGGAATTCAATGCACACTTCATAAATCCGTTGAAATCCAATGCTCTCCCTCTCCCTAAAGACGAAGTCTTTTTGGTCAATTGAAATAGGAACTAAATAAATAGCTAAAATTTAGATCCAGCGCGTCAAAAACCTTTGGTAACGTATCTGGGTCTGAAATTCTGTCTGCTTTTTGTAACTTATGCTTTTGTAAAGTATTTTTTTCTTTCAAACAAACCTGTTCAGAGAAGAACTAAAAACGGATTTCATTTAGAATATTTTATTTATCGTAATTTTCCAACACTTAAATTGTTCAACTAAATTTGCTCTCAGTTGTAGCTAAACATACTAACTGTTCTAAAAGCTTTAAATTTTTACGTGCGCTTAACTATAAAAGAGATTTGCATAACATAAAAATCTTTACTGTACCGTATTGCATTGTACATAATTGTTCCATTTCAATTGTTAACGCTTGTCACTCGGACATACTCATTTTGTTGTCGTCGGCATTCGGTTGCAGCATAATAAGTTTATAAAATAAAATTTTCGCATTTTACCTCGCTAAAAATAAGTACCAAAAAAGCTTGGTATTTCGATAAAACCTAAATTCTCAAAAAAAACTATGACGGCGAGAAAATTTGCTCTCTCATCGATAGTTCCTCCATTCACATTGAATTTTACTATGTGTATTCCATTGAGCTTCGCTTCGAAATTCGATTTACTCTCACGCTCTCAAAATGGTTCCATTCCTCTACCTAATGACTCCACCTTTATAATTGGAAAAATAAGTCACACGTTAAACACATTAATTTGAAATTTTGGTAAAAAAGTTAATTTAATAAAAAACAAAAACCGCCTTAATTGACTTTGCTTTATATTTGAAAAAACGAAAGTGATTTAGAAGCGAAATGTAACTTGCCAACTGTGTGGTTTAGATATGTCGATGACATTTTTGCATGTATGCACCCGAATAAGGTCCAAAGTTTTATGGAACTCATTAATTCGAAATGGCCGACTATCAAATTTACTTTTGAATTAGAAAAAGATGGAAATCTACCTTTTCTAGATTTGGTAGTCAATAGAAATTTAAATAATAAATTGTCTGTCAAGGTGTACAGCAAACCAACAAACATTCCTAGATATATTCCTAGCAATACCCATTGTCCTATCCAATTTAAAAAAGCAGCTTTTAACAATATGGTTTTTAGACTGTGTAAATTACTTTTGAATGTAACAAATTACATGGAAGAATTAAATTACATCCAATATGCTGCTGAATTGAATGGATACGACAAAACAATTGTGACGAAAATGGTTGAAAAACAATCAAAAACAATAAAAAGACTTAATTCAACAACACTAAAAACAATGAATACAACTGAAGACACCAATCGTTTAAAAATACATTTTGCACCAATCATAACGAACAAATTAAAAAGAATTTTTAAAAAACATAACATTGATCTGGTTTCCTCCTCAAATGAAAAACTAAAGCATAAATTAGGTACAACAAAAGACAAGACCGAAAATATAAAAAAGGCAGGTATTTACGAAATCACATGCAATGAGTGCGAGCAGAAATATTACGGACAAACTAAGCGAAACATAGAAACGAGGTTCAACGAACATATAGCACATATAAAATTTCAGAGACCGACCAAATCAGCTGTTGCTTTACATTCAATCGAAAACTCTCACAGCTTTACAATAAAAAAATTGAGATTATTAAAACACATAAACGATGACAGAAGCTTAGACGCATATGAGAGCATTTACTATACATGCAAAAAAATCAAAACATTATGATGAACACTATGGAAGCTCCGATTAGGTCATCTCTTTTTAGCATATTAAAACATGCAAAATAAGTACCTGCAACAAGTTAATTTTCTATTTTATTATGTTTTTCTTAGTGGACTTACATTTTTTACTTTTTATTTATGACAATTGCTTCTCGGCGCTTAATTTGTTAAAGTTATTTTGTGTGTTTGTCTTTTGCGCAATTTTTATGTTTAGCTTTAGTGTATCAGTAATATAATTTTGTTAGTTTAGATTTTAGTCTAATAAAATCGATTGGCTGATGATGACTTAAAAGTAGAAATGCATCCCATTTTAAGAAAAATTTAGTTCTTATTTTATTTTAAATAGCTACGGTTTTTTCTAATATAAAGGGAAGTCAATTAAGGCGATTTTTGTTTTTTATTAAATTAACTTTTTTACCAAAATTTTAAATTGAGACTTCGCGGTATTGTCCGAAAAAATGATTAGTTTTCAACTAATAAACATAACATTAATTTGACATTAAAGTCTTGTATGCTTGTTTTTATTTAATTCTTCAAGCAATTTTAAAACTATTCTTAGAAAGAAAACTCAACGAATTTGATCAAAATCGAATCAGTGGTTTTTTCGTGTCACCCGAACATTGCAGACATAGGTCCCATTTCATTTATATAGATCATATTCAGCCAGCTTAATATTATTAAGATATAAGAAATTTAGAAAATGTAACAAAAATCAATAAGTACGAACTGTACTTTGAGAGCCAAGAAAATGTAGCATATGTGCTACAATTATAGTGAGCTGGTAACGCTGAACATACATGAAAAACAATAGTCAGTTGTAACTAAAGCCCGCAAACATTTCGACCAATCAAATATTTCCAGTCGCCCTAATGTATGCACTAGATGTATTCAAAAGAATCTCATGCTCTAGAAATCTTCGGAAACGCTTGCAATCCGATAATTTACTCTTTTTAGAGTATATTCTAAATTAAAAAAAGGAAAAAATCAATAGTTTTTACCAGAGCTGGACAGTCTTAATTTTTCAAAATTTGAGTAAAAAAATAAGAAAATTGCATTTTTTTGTATAAAATTACATTTCTTTAGCTTTTTTTCAATTTTTCTGCTGTATTTATAAAGAAGTATCTATTTTTTAAACCTATATAAAAGAAAAAAATCATGATTTCTACTCGAGTAGACCCTTCGTTTTTCTTGTTTTATAACTCAAATCCTTTGCTTATTTTACTTTATACACATTAACACAATCGTCAATGCCACTACACGCAAAACGCTTGAAAAAGTCAATAAGAAAGCGTAGGAATTGAAAAATTTCGCAATTGTCATTAACTGGAGGTATAGCCGTTAACTGGAGGAACAACTTTTTGTTACGACCAAAACAAAAAATATAATATGATTATCAATTTGTTGCCCAAAAACTTCCAAATCTACTAAATTTGATTAACCTTTTATTTTTCTTAGTAATAAATTTATATTTATTGTGTATTGTGCTGAAAATTTACAAAGGAAGAGGTTTCGAATTTATTTCCAACTCAAAAATATTTAATTTTGCCACGGGTTTTGTGATATATGATGTGATGACCGTTTTCTTTAAGTAAATTTTTGGTGAACGTAAGGGGGTCAACACAGGAGTAGAGTATTGTGCAGCAACCGCACTGAATCGACAAGATGATCAAAAACAGTAATTGACGCTGTATTTCAAAGATATATAGATGAAATCCAAACCAAAGCATTTATATCAAACTTTAGTTCCCATAAGGCACTCGTGTCACATGTTGAAATATAGAATACGGAGTCTAAATAATACAATTGGTACAAATAGTATAATAAGCCAAACCTATAAAAATCCCACTTCTGATACCGCATTCTCTTGCAGTTTAATTTTCTGAAGGTTTCACTTCTACCGCGTGTGAGCTGTTCACATATTTTTTTTATGTTACAAACTTGGTAAAAGGTTAATTTCAAAAATAAAGCGTTACAAGTTCGTAATTTATGTGTAACATTTAATTAGTAACAACAATAAGCTAAAATAAAAATTAAATGAAATATAAGGTTCAATACCTTCACTTGATATTTTGATCTACATTCTCTTTTGCGACTAAGGAAATTACGATCTTTTATTTGGATTGATTATTGTTACATTTGCCACAATTATGCTTGTATTTGGTAATCAAACTTAATTCTTTAAAATATTTAGACCTAGCGTGCTATATGCACTACTTTTATGCTTAGTTGGTTTTGATTGTGTACCCCATGACTCAATACCATGGATGGGCAAAAGCTCTTCTGCCAGTTTTAACAAGAGCGAAATTGAGAGTATCGAGAGATCATTTTTGTAAACATAAGTATACAAATGTGAGCGCACTACAAGGATTCAGTTCCACTTCAGCAGAAGTAGAACTCTATTTGAGTGTTGTACCACTACATGAGTGATCGGCAAGGAGCGAAACTGACGTTTTTCCTTATTTTCAAAAAAAAGGGAAATCTAAAGTGCTCTCTTCACTGAGAGAAATTCTTGTATGTTTTAATTACAATTGCGACATTGCTTTTGCTTTTCTTTGCTTTTTTTAATATTTTATTTATTTATTATTGATAAAATAATGAGACCTTAGAAAAAATTGATTACTTAGAAAAAAAGTAAAACAAATTAAAATTAAATCGAAGTTCATTGTACTTTAAAAAATATAATAAAATATTAAGAATACTAAAAAATATATACTAAAAATATATCAATCAAAATATGTTTTTCGTGCATACGAAAAGGGAAAAAGGTAATTTAAAAGGGGAATCCATGTTTAGTAATTATATAATGCAGTACTTCTTTGCTTACATTAAAAAAAAAAATTCCAAATTCAAAAGGCCGACTTTGTTTCGCCAGCGATAGTAAAATTATGTAATTCAGAAATTGTTATCTTATTTTTGCTAACGTAATCGTTCATCATTTGCTCAAAAACTGTTTTTCAATTCCACAACTAAAATCTCACTCTCGTTATCCTGTTTGCTATGATATTGTTTATGAACAGGCAAGAAATGTCTTTCTATCTTCCCTTTGTGCACTTCCCCTAAAATGCGCATTCAAGTCCAACATTGCGACTGGCCAAAAAAATTTTCCGCGAAAAAATAAGATTATTTTTACAATCTAATTTAAACAAATGCGCATCTTCTCATTCAACGTTTCAGATGAAACTGAATTTCTCGATTTGTCAAGCAAGAGCGAAAGCTTTTGCTCTTCGCTTGGCCGCGGCCATATGGGCTGCCGGTGACTGCACTACATGGAAACGAAGTATTGCGTGCATGTTGGTTCCCATAATTGGTCAATATGAAATATTCGAATCGTACAGTGAAAGAGTGTGCCTAAGTTGTATCTTTCGAAAAATGTGCCAGTTGTTACACGATGAGCAAATAGTTTCTGTTTTGGACTTTCATAACCTCAACTAGGTTTTCTCGCAAGTCCTTTCACTCCTTAGTAAAAGTCTCCTTTGTTGTAAGTTTGCTTTTCTGAAATTATGAATATTATATTTTAAATTTTTGTTGGTAGTAGATATCGACATTTTTAGGTTGGATTGTTAAAAGTGTTGAGTTCCCGAGAAGAGTTGCTTGAGACATTTGAAGTTCCTAAAGCTTCGGGAGCATCATTGCACACAGAAAAGTTTCCGAACTTAGGCATTTCGGAAGAGCTTCAATTTTCTGTAATTTGTGACATATCGACAGCTTCGGCTGGCAATGCGGGGCGACAACTTAAGTCTTCATCGAGCAAAGCAAAGTCTGAGCAGGTTTGCCGGGCAGGACCACCTGTGCTGTTGTGCTTTGCTTTATTATATTCCCGTTTAAAAGATTTAAATGTTGCTTGTATCTGTAAAGCGCTTTTTATTGATTCCTTTTAAAATTAATTTCTGCACCACAAGCAATTTCATTATACCTATGCTTTCTTTTATTAAACACATTTCCTCAAGTTCTTTTTCTCTCCATAAATTTCTTTTCTTCCACTCTTTCCCAGTTTTTCTTTTACTAATAAAAATATAAAAACGTGCATCCTTTCTAATCCTTTTTTCAATTCTATGAGTAACTGAGTAACTAACCATAGATGTCAAATGCAATGACACGTCACATCGCAGTGCTGTCATAAAACAAAATATGCTTTCCTTGTTGTCATAAGAATAGCAACATGCAAACTTATTTCTCAAAATCGGATTGAATCAAATCACAAATAAACTAAATTTAATGTTTAGGCACAATTCGATTCGAGAAAATTTGTTGTATTTTAAGCAAAAAACGTATGTGTTATAAAATTGCAATTAACTTTTTTAGAAGAAATTATGACAAGCATTATATATGTCAGCACTGATCTATTTGACATTTCAATTTCTAAACTATTTGACACTAATATTCAACTTGCCCTGAAATTGTGGGATAATTATGCACACATTAAAACCATTTCAAAAAATTCAGTAACGTTCTGAAACGTTTTGAAATTTGGCTAAAGCATGTGCTCTGCATCAGGGCGAAATCAGTAAAAACGAACTAAGCAGTCGCGTAAGCGTAGTAATAATGTGAATTTATAATTCTCATTATTTGCTTTTGAATATTGTTTTAGTGAAATAAAAAATAATTTACTTTAGCAGATTTTTTCTTATCTTTCGTTTATTTTCTAAAATTTATGCAGACGATTTTGGTACGACATTTAAAAACAATACAGTTATGCTTCACCCACATAAAGGATTGAGTCAATTGGTTTAAACTCCAGCTGCTACCAACAATGCAGGAAATGACGCTAGCTAAGAGAATAAAGTGCTTTAAATACTTAGTTTACAGTTACATTGTACTTTTAACGGTAAGTATATGTTTGCTTCAATTTACGTTCATCGAGCCCCTAAACGTTTCTTCAACTTTCCTATGTTCTTTCCTTACTTTTAGTTGTTTTAATTTTTTGGTAAAATAATAGCAATTATTATGAGCTCTGAGTAACGAGCTCTTAAGAGTTTAACTGCAGTCTCACCCATCGACCTTGCTCAGGACCCTTCTACGCAAAATCTACTAAGTGATAGAAGCTAGAAGTCTGCGCAAAACAACTTGCTGTGACGTCAGATTACAGGAGTTACTGTCAAGTATAGATCAATCATGACATTCTGCAACTCATCAGTACCAGTAGCACAAAAGAGAACGATACAAAGAAAGTGACTTGTTTTCGTTTGCTTGTTAGTTGTAGTCCGCTGTGAAGAGGAGAGACGCACAAGCATACAACAAAGCACACATTGACACTGGCTTCTTTTGTTTCGTTTGATCAGAGTACTTTCATTTTCTACATTCTTGGATGTTATGATTATATATGACCAAAATTTTTCGGTTACATATTCATTCTTAAAATTTAAAATTACATAAGAAAAGTTTGGTTTCATAAAAATTTGGATCTGAAGTATATTTAGCAGTACACATGTTTGCTTCTTAACAGACAAAATGCAAATAAATACTAAAAGAAAGCATGAAAACGACGACCTCATACGATCGCTTCAATTTTCAGAAAATTTCATTTGTTGCTGCAGCGCTCACCTCGCTTGCTTGGACTTTAGTTTTATTTGGTTTCTGATTTGCGTTCACAAAAGCATTGTAGATTCTTCAATGTTTCAAGTGACTTGATGGCTGTTTCAAGTGCGCTTACGCAGATCTCTAATAGAAACGAGCCATCACTAATGAAATTCCACTTCGTTGTCGGCTCTTTAGCTTGGCGCCATATCTGACATGTCCTTTCAGCAGAGCTTCATTGTTACTAATGTAATTTTTATGGAACTTTTCAGAGATATCTTGTTCAAAAAATTTTTTTCAACGTCAATTTCTTTTAGTACACATTAGAGTTAAGGCGATGTTTCATAAAATTTTTAAACTTTTAATTGGTTTGCAGACCAGGGAGTTTTGTTCTTAGTAAAACCCCATCGGACTTTTTTTTTTCAGACATTCTGGACTACACGAAGAAAACACTAGCTCAAATTTTAGCAAAAATTAATAGATGAATACAAAAATTAAAAGCTGAGAAGAAATATTACTCTTTTGCAGTAATAAATAAGAAATCATTATGAAAAATTCTATTCTAGTTTGTAATTTGTTTAATTTTACATTTTTTATTAAGTGGATATTAAAAAATAATTTTCTTCATTTTATTTATCACCTAAAACTTGGAAATTTTCTTCATTTTATTTATCACCTAAAACTTGGAAATTGTACAAAGAATTTATTAAATTTTAATAAATTGCGACATAGAATTTTTACTAAAGCGCTCATCAGTGTGAGCATATTTCATATTGTAATTTAGGATTCCCGCTTTATAATCTATAAAAAGTAGCTATAGAAAAATTATTTTATAGAAAATAATTTTTACAAACTCTTATGTTATAAAGTATGATTGAATTAATTCATATACATGCATATTAAAATTTTAAATCAAGATAAGTAATTTTTATTATGTTTGTGTTTTGTTTGCTATGATTCTTAACTGGTCAATGCAAAGAATTAAATATAGTGTGTTTGCAGACTCTTTAACATCGGCTAACAAAGCTTACTGAAGATGTGACATAAGTATACAAACTAGTATAAGCAGCTGGTTGCCCATTTTTTGTTCCTTTACAATTGTTGGAGTTATTCTCCAACAATTAATGCATTTTGCTGTTGTAGTTTTTTTTGTTTTTGCACTAAAAGTACTGAACATAAAATTTCTATAAAGTATATAAACATTACTTAGCTGATGTAATAAATTCTAAAACTCAACTTCAGTTATTAATTATTTCATCATACAAATTTTACAATGTACTTTTTAATAATATTACATCTCTTAACAAAAAAATAGTACAGTCCTTTTAATATTCAATAAATTATTTCAGTAATTTAGTTATATTAATATCTACTTCGTAAAAATTTAAAACATGCATTCGAAAAATTGATGAGAACGAAGATGCAATTTTTATATTATGCTAAGCAATTTTTCTTGGAAACTCGAACCGTTTCTAGATTACTAAAAATTCTACTAATATCTCTGTAATTTTAATTAATATTTACAAGAATTTCGAGCTCTTGTTTTCTCCGTGTGGAGTTATCATGCATAACGCAAAAGACCGCATCTCGGCGGCCTCTGTGGAGATGCAGTCTGACTGATGAAAATTTTTCTGTCAACACAAGATTTATTTAATGTTGTAAAATAAAATGTCAATTTATATCTAAAAAATTATTAAAAACTCACTCCCAGTCTTGTATGAATATAAAACAAAAAAAGTTTTGTGCTGTCCCTTTTAAAATACATGAGAAAAATGGACTATTCTAAAACAAACTATTCTTTTTAAATTTTTTTGACAAAAAACTTTTCATGCCACAGGAGCCACATGATATGTGCGAAATAACTCTATCTTCTAGAACTCTTCTGAAACGCTAAAGATTCGAGATTTTGCTTATTTCCGAGTACATCCTCAAAAGAAAAAAACTTCTAGGGATACTACCAGAGCTGCAAAGTTTTACTTTTTCAAAATTTGATTAAAAAAATATGATAATTGCACTGATTTTTAAATTACATTTAAATTTTTGATTCATAAATGTACGACGACGTTTGCTTATTCACTGAAATATTTAACGAAATTCAACAAATATTTTCACTAAGGAGTTTTCGGGGTCCCAAATGTATAATCCAATGTCGACACTTATTTTTCAATCCAAATTGGTGGTTCAAAAATTCTTGAAAAATTTATTCACAATTTTTATACTGTCAAATAAATGAGATTTAGCGAATCTGTCGGGTGTGTATGTCATAGATTCGCACGTTATTGCACTTGGTTCTGGCCGTTGTCTATATTTGTGATGGGATCTCTTTAACAACTGTTTTATATATGTTTTTGGGAAACACTTTTTAAGTAAAGTTTCCTTAAGTTTGTAAAGGTTGTCTTCAAAAATTCTTTGTAGCTTATTGTCAATACTCTTCTGATTATATTTTCTGCAGTGTTCATTATAGTCGTTTTAGAATGCTATGAATAGAAATTAATAATTCGTACCAGTGAAGTTATAATTGACTTCCCTTTCTAGCAATAAGCGAGTAAAGATAAATCAATTTGTCATTCTCTTATTCCTCTGTAGTAAAAGGTATATTTTGGTTAAATATATTTAGCTTGTCTAAAATCTCAGCAATTATATCGGTTCTAACAATCGCTAAAATGATGTCTACATGTTTCGTCAGTACTCTAGGCTTAATGTCAAATTTATTTTTATTTTATTTATTATAATAATGTAATTTTATTATTGTAAAAAACCAATGAACAATTGACAAAATTAATTCATATTAGAAAAATTGAAAAATTACAATAATAAAAACTACAATTCAGTTGATACAAAGTAACAAGTGGCGAAAATGAATTTAAAATAACAAAATTTAAAAAGACCCCAGTCTTTATTTAATACAAAATTTTATAAAAGGGTAATTTTAAAACTAAAAATTAAAAAGTAAATAAAGACAAATATGTATATAGAAATAAATGAAAATTAATAAAATTAGGGAAGAAAAAAAAAAACAAAAAGTTATGTAAATATATTCCATTTAGTTAAGAAGAAATTTCAAGGAGCACTTGACAACAAATTCGCATAAGAAAGTATTCTTAACAAAAACGACTACACCACTATGCACTTTGCAAAAAAGTTATAACCAGGTATATCGAATAGTGAAATTTCTCCCTCAAACATCCAAATTTCTGTTAAAAATATAAAACATGGCTTGTTTGAAATGAGTTTAAATGCAAAACAAAGTTATCGAAATTTTTCCTCAAACTTCTTATATTTTGATTGATATCATAAAAACTATTTGGGTTGGCCTGACTGACAGAAATACTGTCAAAAGCAACATTTTTACAACGCGCGATGGAAGTGTTTACTAGAAATGTTTGAGGGTCCATAACTAAGTAAATTTCTTAAGATCCTCCACTGAATTTAGAATACAAAAATTGTTCCATTCTTAATCCAAGGAAATTTATAATTCTTTTCCTTTTGTGCAATAGTCAGAAATGCTTGGTAATGAAAATACTACACGCAATCTTCCTCTTTCGCGTGCACTTTCGATTTCTCGTATGTAAACACTTTTCCCTTGAGGCAACGATGAAAGTCTTCCTATATAAACTAGATTTTATTTGTGAAAAAGGCAGAGTTAATTATACAAGTGAATAAAGAGCATTCATTTAATCTCTCCGCGTTTTATTTTTACAAATAAAGTCGTGACAGAAAGTGTGATGCTGATGCAGGGGATATTGGAGGGGACTTAAGAGTCGTTGAAGACAAACGTCTTATGCTCAAACATTTTTTGCATTTGATCTTTGTAATGTGAGTCTGCATATATTTAATGTCACTTTCTTTTCGATTAACACAATGCCAATGAAAATATTCATTGCAAGTTACACATTTAATTTTTGATTGATTACGATCATCTCTTTGGTTGCAAACACACGGCATGGTTAGTAAGTTTCTTAGATAAAATTAATGATTTAAACTATTTAAATT
The DNA here is from genome assembly GCA_963680825.1 of Meiosimyza decipiens. NCBI lineage: Eukaryota > Metazoa > Arthropoda > Insecta > Diptera > Lauxaniidae > Meiosimyza > Meiosimyza decipiens. The sequence continues at coordinate 36,411,446 of OY804261.1, forward strand.
AAAACCTAACGAATAAAAATCGGCACACAGTTTAAGAATACGTTGTGAACCCACAATTTCAGTTTTCTAACTGAATTTAGTCATAGAATTGTCCAATAATTCTTCCATAACTATATCTGCTATTAAGGACTGTCCCAGAAAAAACTTGCGCTTTGTTTTTTAGTTACAAAAAAATACCCAGAAATTTTTTTCTTCTTTTTTCGTTTTTTATTAATCATGGCTAGTGTTCAGAATATAAATAACTAAAAACAAAGTAACAATTTTTTTTTATAAAAATTTTTTACTATTTTCGTAAGGCTTTGGTATAAAATTGGTCTATTAACTTTGATACCGTGCCATCGTAGCTTAAGAGTAGTGAGAGGTTAATAAATCAGGCCAGAACATCACGGTACCCTCATGTGCACGAATAAATGGTAAAAGATATTTTCGAGGCACTCGTCTATATGAACTTTGGAATTGATTGTGCCTTGCGTACAGGTGCATATGGCCTGCCAAACCGTATATTGCTTCGGAAATTTCGAAATTTTTTTTTCTTTAAATATACTAGACACATGCCCCTTTTTTGGTGATGCTTAATATTCGTGCCCAGGTAGCTGCTTAAAATCTGCTTTAACGTAAGTTTCGTCTTCCATAACACCGGAATCAAATTTAGTCAGCTTTCATTCAATTTTCGGGCTCGCATCGGAGCCATTAACTGCTTTTCATCAGTTTCCTTTTCTCCTTTATCTTTTGCACAGTAGATTTTGATGTATCTGCTCTAGCCGGCATATCACGCACTGAGGCGTTGGGATTTTGGTTAAAAAGGCGCTTCACCTTCGTTGCTACCTTTGTGTTAGAAAATTCTGGTTTTCTGCTTGAACCTTTTTTTCGTGAAACAGGTGGACTCTTCTTATAATTATAATAACCAAAACGACAGATTTTTCTCATGCACCAACTATTTTTGCTATAGCTGAATATTTTAACTTTGGATTTTGCAGTTATGTGGACAAAATCCGTTCCCGGACTTTTTGTTGCTTGCTAGACATCTTTGTCGTCAAAAAAGCTATCTTCAAGTGGTATACATCGTATTAAACGTCACTTTATATAGAACAAATATTGTGTATTTTTAGACTTATAAGATTAGAGGTAGAGTATAATACAAAATATAAAAAGCGCAAGTTTTTTCTAGGACAGTCCTTATAAGCGAGACTGGTGAGCCCATAGGTATGCCCTTCATTTGTGTATACGTGTGTCCGTTAAAAACTAAAATAATTAACTAAAATAACTAACTAAAACTAGTTTAATTGTATTCCACTTCTTGTTAATAATTCTATTGGCAATGCTAAATTCACTGGCATTGTTTATTCGGGGGCTGGACAAAAAAGTTGAAACACTAAATTCAATTTAAAGGTTTTATTATAATAGTAAAATATTATAAACTAAATACAATATATAAATACAAATCTTATTTATACGATACGTGTTTGTGTGTAGTGTAGGTGGTTAAGTAAAGGGTGTTTTTTTTAAAGGTTTGTTTTTCGAATAGAGATAAAACTGGCATTTTATGATCAAATCTGGCAACTCTAATGTCATTTATGTTCAGTTTGGTTTGCCATTTTATCATAAACAGGTTGACAAAAGAACAACGCTTGCAAATCGTGCAAATTTATTTCGAAAATAATGGCTCAGTTCGCGAAGTTTACCGCAAGCTCCGTCCATTTTATGATCGACATAATCGTCCATCAGAGCAATTAATTCGGTTAACCATGGATCGTTTTCGCACTACGTTTACTCTATGTGATAATACGCATCCGCAGAGACGTCGAACAGTGCGCACCGAAGAAACAATTGCCGCTGTAGAGCAAAATGTTGAAGAGGACCCGAATGAATCGATTCGCCACCGTGCACAGCAATTGGAGCTTTGTCCATCAACTTTATGGAAGATTTTGCGCAAAGATCTTGGCTTGCGACCTTACAAGATCCAGCTTGTGCAAGAATTAAAGCCGCGAGACCATGCAATGCGTCGTGATTTTGGTGTATGGGCCGAAAATGAGATTGATCTCGATGCTGATTTTCACCGCAAAATTTTGTTCAGTGATGAGGCTCATTTTTGGTTGAATGGCTACGTCAACAAGCAAAATTGCCGCATTTGGAGTAAAGAGAATCCACATGAGACCCTTGAGACGCCATTACATCCACAAAAACTGACTGTTTGGTGTGCTCTATGGGCTGGTGGAGTCATTGGGCCATACTTCTTCCGAAATAATGCTGGAGAGTCAGTTACCGTTAATGGAGACCGGTATAGAGCCATGATAACCGACTATTTTGTTCCCGAATTGGATGGCATGAATGTGGATGAGTTGTGGTTCCAACAAGACGGCGCTACATGCCACACAGCGCACGTCACAATCGATTTATTGAAGGAAACATTCGATGAGCGCATAATTTCGCGGAATGGACCTGTCAATTGGCCACCAAGATCGTGTGATTTGACACCATTGGATTATTTTCTTTGGGGATATGTGAAGTCGCTCGTCTACGCCAACAAACCAGAAACGTTAGGGGACTTGGAAGCCAACATTCGTGGCGTTATTGCCGACATACGGCCCCATATGCTCGAAAAAGTGGTTCAAAATTGGACCTGTAGAATTGGCTTTATTCGAGCCAGCCGCGGCGGCCACATGCCCGAAATCATATTTAAACATTAATGGCATAAAATTATCCTTCCAATAAAGCCAAATTGATGGACATTAAAACGATTTTCTTGTGTTTTATTTCAATTCAAAGCTCTATACCTCTAAAAAAAACACCCTATATTAATGTTTTTGTCCAACGTTGAGTTGCTGTTTGTTTTCGTGATGCTATTTATGTTCTGGTGTTTGCTTAGTTTACCAATTTGATGTTTTATATATGTTGTGTTTCACTGTTGTTTGTTGTGTGATTCGTGTTAAACTGTGTACTGTTTTTCACTTGTTTAAAACTGTGATGTTAATTGTAATTTATCTTAAATGTTTTTTATTCGCTTGCGGGAGGGTTCGCTGACTTCGGGATCTTCTTATAGATGATGAAAAGAATTGTTGCGCGTTTTACTCGTTGTTGTTGTAGCCGGTCGGCTTGGGGCATTCGTTGCAGCCACAACGAGTAAACGGCAGCTCTTTGCGGTGGATAGCAAAGACGAGCAGATATGTAGGCTACACACTAGTTTACGTTGTGCGTAAACAGGCATACTAGAAAATTGAAAAACTACGTCAAACGATATGGTTTTTTCGTCATCAAAAATCTAACTGTCTTGTACACGATTTTTCACTTCTATTGCGGCTTTTACGTTATTTCGTCTGGTTTTTTAATATTTTTGTAATAAATTTACAGAATCCATATGATGGTTACTTTATGGAGGAGCAGATTGGTCTCAAAGGCGTCTCTTTTTTGTGTATTTTCGGCAGTCCGTAAATTCGTGGAGCAATGCTGCTATTCGTTTTTATCATAAATTTTTCTTTGTCAAAAAGTTAGTCCGTAAATTCATTGTTTTTTTCATCTAAAGCATTTGTTTTGTCTTTTTTTTAACATCTGTATGTTGTCCAATCTTCGAAAAATGTGCTAATTTTGTTATTATATTGTTTTTTATACATAACTACTTTCACATTCCCTTTGTCTGCATTCAACACTAAAATAATTTTATTTTTCTTCAAAAATCGATTTGTTTGTTGCGTCGTATTTTTAATGAATCCGTTTCTCGCGTCTAACTTTTGCTTATGCTTACATTGGTTTATCAACATCAATAATTTAACTCTGGTCTCTTGGTCTCTTTTCTCTTTAATCGTCTGTATGCAGCTATCACCAACTGTGATGCACTTATGCAAGGGGAATTGTTCCTTTGTCATAGGAAGAGCGTATTTGGGTCGTAGTGAGAGAATCCACTGTAGGCTTGTTGGTACTGTCGAATTTTTCTTGTTCCTAAACCACTCTTTGTTTAGCTTAATGTTGAACTTTCCCATGTGTTGTTGTTGCAATTTGTTGAATTTATTTATGTGTGTTTTGTTTTGGTCTTGAGAAACAATGTTTCAAATTCGTTTCACTCTTCATAAAGAGTTCATAATCATCTTTGGTTGAATTTTTTTAAAATTATTGTTGTTGTTTGTCGTTTAGTTTCTGTGCATTTGAAAAGACGTGACCAAAAATATAGAACAGGATAAGTTCCTAAGGCAGCTTTTTCAACCAAGTGTACAGAATTCGGACGTTATCCTGACTCTGGCGATGTGAAGATCTTAAAACTATAGAACCAATAAAACAAACGACTTATAGGGCATTTCATGTGAAGTGGACAATTGATAAAAGGAAATATTTTGAATTTGTCCACACTCGGCTTAATTGTACTTCTAGAAGATGTGAAGAATTTTTAACTTTTGTTTACATAAGGCTTAGTTGCTAAGTTATAGACTTCTAAAAATTGACGTAGTATGAAGAATGGATTCTTACGAAGCATTTTTTTGAACTTATCAAATTTTTAATAAAATATCACATATTGTGGTTTCTATAGTAAATTTATTGTTCTTTTCAATTATGAAATCAGAATTTAAACAATTTCGATATATTTGATTGTTTGTATTTTATTATAAATTCCTTGATTCAAATAACATCGTTCAAAAATGACGCTCAACAATTAAGCCTCATACTAAAAAAATAAGTGTATACATTTATGTGCACAAGAAGTATAACTGACTGGAACATAAACAAATTTCACGAACTGACTTTGTTTTCATTGTTCGCTGTGCCTGAAATGCCCCTTATGTTAGAGATGCTCCACATTCTTAATAATCCCTCTGACCTGAGAATAAACTTTAAGAGTAACAATGAAAGTTATGCTCGCATACTCATAAAGGCTTTTAGTTAAGAATTGAATCAGTACAAATTTTGACCAGCAAACTTAAACGTAAGTTATTGTCTCTTTATTTGTGTTTATTTATAGAAAGTGTTTAATAAGTATGTTACTTTTTAATAATTTAAATTAACTGTGATTATTTACATATTGTTGCATATTATAATTTTAGTGACCCGTGAAGATGAAGAAGAAGCTTCTTCGAAATATTGGGTAAAGGTTTTAAGATACAAAAAATAAAATAAAAACTGACCTATCAGCCAAAATAAAATTATAAAAATTTACTTATACGAAGCAGGTCGAATAATAGTTTAAAATTTTTATATTTTTATTGTACTTTTTAAAAAATTCCAATGCCAACTATATTTATTTAAATGACAGCTTTTGTGATGGGAATGGAATTTTTGTTTAAAGTTTGTTTTATCTGCTTTTAACTTATATACGAGTTTTATTTTATTTATTGACATTATCCCACTTCACAAATCTGGAAGTAAGGTAATCCCAAAATTTTTTGAAAAAATAATTAATGATCAACTATCAAACTTCGTTTCGTTCCTGATGGCAGTATCTCAGCACGGCTTTCTAAAAGGTAGATCAACATCTACAAATTTTTTGGAGTTCATCACACTTGCTATAAGCGGATTTAAGCGAAATCAGCAAACGGATGTTATATACACGGATTTCAGCAAAGCTTTTGACGGCGTAAGTCATCGCCTACTTTTAAAAAAGCTGTATTTAATAGGCTTTCCTTCATCGGTATTAAAGTGGATTGGATCGTATCTAACGGATAGGAAGCAACAAGTATTGTTTGACAACGTGTTTTCTAAATATATAACGGTTTCATCTGGAGTTCCTCAAGGCAGTCATCTTGGCCCCACACTATTTTTATATAAATGACTTACCCTCTGCTATGGATTCGGCCCATATTTCAATGTATGCTGATGATGTAAAACTTTTTTATTCTTTTAATGATTATTTTAATCACAAAACTTTACAATCAAATTTAAATCAACTTGTTAAATGGTGTGAAACAATCTTGATGACCTTAAATCTCAAAAAGTGCAAACAAATGATTTTTACAAGAAGGAAAGAAATTGAAACTTCAGGTTGAAAATTTTGTAGATTTAGGCGTCACTATGGATAAAAAACTTCGCTTCAACGTTCATATAAGTTTAATGGCTAACAAAGCAAAAGGTGTCCTTGGATTTATAAAACGATGGTCTAAAGAATTTGATAACCCCTAAACGACTAAGCTGCTTTTCACTTCACTTGTACGTCCAATATTGGAATATGTATCAGTGGTGTGGAACCCACAATATAATATATACATTGATATGAGTCGGTGTAGAAACAATTCTTATTTTTTTTTACTTCGGGAGCTACCTTGGAATTCACACTTAAATTTGCCTTCATATGAAAATCGTATTAAACTAATATGGTTACCAACTCTGCGCAGTCGAAGAATTATGCTAAATGTTACTTTCTTAAATAAACTGTTTTCCGGCTCAATGAACTCTGAGTTACTGCAAGGTATGATTAACATTAATAATCCAGGAAGGAATTTGATACATTTTCGTTTCTTAAGACTAGATATATGTTATTCTAACTACGCTCTTTTTTGTGCATGATTATAATACCCTTTGTCATCTTATAACACCATTAACTCTTGTTATAAAGCAAAAAATAATTATATATCTTAATTCTTGAAATTGTTTATTTTCCATTTTTTCTGCTGCACAGCCTATGGGCTTAGTAGAAATTTTATTTGATTTGTGATCGGATATTGCTCAACACATCATTTCGTTTAAGGAAATATTTAGTTCAGTCCTGGTCACCGATCCGTAGGATAGACGGATGTGCCTCAAACGTATGGTTTCGCATAAAGAACGCAGAGCAGTCCGGGCAGTTCGTAGTCGGTCACCGATCCGTACTACAGACGGATGCGCCTCTCGTGCGGTCATGCGGGTAGGTGGGACCGCAGGGACCGATCGCAAAAAAAAAATAAATACTCCCATTTCCATCTTATAAGCAAACGCATGTCATTAACAACTTTACCATCTTTCCCGAATTTATTTTGCCTTCGATACAAAGCCTTATTCTTTCTCTTACGAAGCAGTTCTATTATAACCTTTCCTTTTCCAAGCACCAGGAAGTGCCTGAATCTCCATTAAAGTCTAGGAATACTCCTCATCTTATCAGGCGACTTCAAAACCAGCCAAAAACGGTTAAGTCGAAAATAGGCAGAAAAACATCTGAAAATACTAGTGTACATTTTCATTGTCAATCTAAAAAGCTGTACATACATATGTTATATAGTATGAGTAAAATACTTCAGAAGAACAATAACATAGGCACACCAATTGTACACCTAGAGATCAGATTAAGCAAATTGGAAAGCTAAATAAAAAAACATGTCTCCTCCATGAAGCTCATGTATTTGAGAAATTTCCATTAATGATGGAGCTTTTGATGAACCGTGGATGTCGTCATCGGAAATTAAAGCACGTCAGCCCCAATACACATATGTAGTTAGTTCTGAAAAAAGAATGTTCCTACAAATAACATTGTCGATTGGAAAACGATAATGCGCATCAAATTCAGACTGAATTAAAAAATAAGCCACTAAATCTGGTACAGTTCATAAATTTTGAATATTAGTATCGTTTGCATTCATATTCATGCAAAATTCTTTCAAACCGGTGGTATTTATAGTTGCGCAACTCTTTACCTTCTGATACATTAAGAAAATATTTGTCATTAGTAACTGCGTGGACACAAAATCATTTTTTATATCCTACACGGAGTGTATATGCACAATGACATTTCGTTTGTAACGCATAGAGGCAGGCTTGGCAAGTATAGAAAGTATATATTGTAGCGAAATTTGCAGTATACCAGTTCTCAAGCACTATCTAAAAGGTACTGAATGTCGCTGCAGTATGCCAGTTAATTCTCGATCAATTATCAACATCGATAAGCGCCATCTAGAAGGTACTGAAAGTCGCGGCAGTATGCCAGATAATTCTTGAACAATTATCATCATCGATAAGCGCCATCTAGAAGGCACCGGAAAAGACATTCTGCATAGTGGTCGAACTTTCAAGAAAGAAGTGAATTTGGTATAGAGTGATACAGATGGTCTTAAGTAATAGAGTGACACAGTGCCAGTTTAATATTAGATTTGAATATCGATAATTAAAAGAAATAAACAATTGTACCGTTTAAAAACTAACGCTTTTGATTTAAATAAACCATTTTATAATTAAATAAAGTTTGTGTTTTTAATTGCTACACAATCCAGTGATCGAACTCAGAAAAGTGAAAGAGATCGAAATTATCCTAAAAAATATACAGGAAATTTCGTAACAATAAAAATCGGTTATCTCTGTGTTTATAATGCCAACCCCATTTCGAAAAAGTTTAAGCGGTTCTGATAAATCTTATTGATTTGGTGCACAGATGAACAAAATTAGGATTGGGCTAGGTTTTAAGCTTTCAAAGGCTCTTAAAAGGGCGTGGAACAGCCCCAAATTTTAATTTTTATAAGGCCATAGCTCGTACACCGTGCAGGGTACTGTGATGAATTTTGGTACACGGATACGGATGTTATACATAATGAAATGTGTTTAAAGTAGGCGAAATTGGAAAAGTAAGCGTGGCACTCACTGTTCAACAATTTAAGACTTTGATTCCATATGACTTGAAATTGGCACATTCGATTTTCATAAAAATTTTTGAGATGATACCGGTTTCTTAAAACCAAAAAATTCAACTACAGAACATTTTGGCTTCACACATACTAGTTAATATACAAAATGATATAGTATATAGTAGGGAGCATAAAAATGCAGCTGAGATCACTGAGACACAAAACATTCGATATCTTTAAAAAAATTATGTTAGAGTATTATGATTTTATATGTACATGCAGATGATCCCTCACGTCCCTGAAGTAAATTTTTGTGGAATTATCTGTATCCAGTATTGTGTAATCATTAATTAATTAATTAATTACACTGTAATGCATCAACTTACAAGACAACCTTAAAAATTAAGCGAGCAAAAAAATGCAACACTTCGAATTTCAATTTATTTTAATAGTTTGAGTATTTTTACAGGAGAGTATTTTAGCTTAAATTAATGTTTAGTGGCATTACCATTATTGGCGATGACTGCACGATGTCTGAAGAGCATAGGATCCACTCAGGACATTAAATTCTCCATGGATATCATATTCCATTCGTCCTGAAGAACTTTTACCAAGTTATTTATATTGGAGGGGGTTTTCTTTATCACTTCGCGATCTACTAGCTCCTATAGGTTCTCTATGGAGGTGAGATTCGGTGACTGAGCTGTCCTCTCTAAAATTTCCAACATCATGGTCATTTTAAAATTTCCAAGCTGAGTGACTTGTGTGTTTGGGGTCAATATTGTGGCAAAATATACTGCCACGTGTCATTTTATCGATAAAATGGTGCAGTATTTGCTGTAAAAGGATCCCGAAATAGACATTTGCATTCATGATTCCATTTATTTTGACCAACTCCATTATGGGAGATGGCACCTTAGATCGGGGAATAGTTAAATATCATTGTTTATCCTTATTCGTTTTTTTAAACCAAACCATTATGAACCCGCCGCAATATTTTACTATGAGTTGTTGGCATTTAAGATATTAACGTTGTCTTGGGAGCTTCCGCATATAATTTATTACATCGGAGCCGAACAAATTAAACTTGCTTTCATCGCTTCATAGCCCATCGTTCGCTTGTCCTATGCATATACTTGGTAAGATATTGTTTTTCGTGGATCTTAACTCCGAAGAGAATCAATTCGAGCTAGTAGATCGCGATGTGATACAGAAAACCCCCTCCAATGTAAAAAACTTGGTAAAAATCCATCATGAAAAGTGGTATAAGATATTCATGAAGTGTCCTGAGTAGATCTTATGCCCTTCAGACATTGTGATTAATAAATATTTTCCTGTAAGAATATTCAATCCATTAAATTAAATTGATATTCAAAGAATTTCATTTTTTTGCTCGCATCATTTTTAAGGTTGTCTTGTTATTTGTTGCATTACAGAATACTGGATGCAGATCATTCAACAAAAAATTACCCCATGAACGTGAGGGATCTTCTTCATGTATATATAAAATTATAATGCTCTAGCATTTTTTTTTTTTTAAAGATATCGCACATTTTGTGTCTCAGTAAACGCAGTTGCATTTTTTATGGTCGCGACTGTACATATATTTGTTAAAAAAAAAACACACATTTATATCAAATCTAAAATATAGAGGATTCCCCAATATTCTGCATGTAGAAAAAATGTATTCATCGATACTTGTTGATGTTTAAAAAAACTTGGAACACTTGTTTTGAATTTAACAAAGGGGTTTCGCATCCTATATGCATATTAATATTACATGTTCATTAGACATTTTCCAAATAATGTTGTGGTCTAGAATTCTTCGAGAACGCTCGAAACTAGGAAATTTATTAATATTCGAGTATATCCTTATTTAAAAAAGAAAACCCTGCGGCTGATAAGTAAAAAAATGTAGAAAATTCGATGTCTTATTAAACATAATTTTTTTTTTATTTTCCTTATGTTCACATTTCTCAAATTCTTTGCTAGTCTTACTTTATTCACCTTAGTACACTATTATATGAAATTATCAATGCCACTACATGAAAATGGTTGGAAAAAACAATTGAGAAAAAAAAAAATAATTTTTTGTAGCAAAATGTTCAAAGTATTTTATAAACAATTAATAACAATATTTTGCTCCAATAATTAGTTACTCTAACTAACAGCGCGGTCCCCGTTTATTTGATCCAACGGATCAATTAAAAGAAGCCCGGATAATTGATCGAATTAGTCAATTAAGCGAGAAAAAAAAGTAGATATGTGTTTTATTGTTCTGACCCCAAAGAGCCCAAAATAAGAGCCAGAAAGAATTTAGTAAATATCTTTCAGCTTTAATTTTAAAGGTTTTATATGACATTTAATAAGATAAAATACCTAAAATTAACAATAAATTCAGGCATGTGTAGCATTTCACAAAAAAAAGTATGAATGTATGTATTCCTTAAATCTGCTTAAAAAAATCGGTTATGGACAATTGCATTTCGTTTTGAAGTTTGGTGGTATGGATTTCTCGCTCCATATTTTCTAATTCATTTAAATATTTCTTGTGAGGAAGAAAATATGTGCGAAGGGTTGGAATATTTTGAAGTAGCTAGCTAAAAATTCGTAGACTATCAGTTGTTTTTTCCTCTTCTTCGTCTGATCTCTTAAAAGGGTAATTTTGTATGTATATTTCACTTGGGAAATATCTTTTCTGATTATTTAAGCGGGAAAGTTTGATTAATGGGGAATCGTTTAACTGAGGATTTAAATGCATATTTCGAATGAGGAAACTTTCATTCGGGTTTCTTATGCCAATTATCCGGAGAATTCAATTAAGCAGGGTCCACTGTATTTATATTTATTTATAATTTCGTAGAACATTAGGAATCAATTTCTTTTGACTACAGAGTTGGCAAAGAAGAATATAAAATAAAACTAATACTATAAATAAAATATATAACTTAAATAGCAACAAAATATAAATTATATATGTATGTATCTGTGCTGATTTTTGAAAAAGTAGTATCAGAAAATTAACTGAGTTATATTTACCATGAATATAAAGAATAAAAGAGCAAAAAGTAATTTAGAAGAAAAAAATAGAATTATTTGAAGATATAACATATTAGAAATTTGGGAAGAGGTTCCCTATTTACTTAGAAAAATATTCAAATGCGGAAAGTCTAAATTTTCTTATCTCACCAATATTTGCTTATATTTTCAAGATCCTCATTTAATCTGTATGCAAGATCATCCTAAAACAAATTCTTTTAGAGATGTATAGCTGAACATCGTTCGCATAAGCATGCATAGATGAATGATTGCAAACCGAAAATATATCATTGACAAATACAGTGAACAGTAAAGGGCCAAGAACTGAACCTTGGGATTCAGATAATTTCGTAATCAGTCTTGAGTAGATTGTGGTTTGCGTAAAAAACATTAATATCAGCAAGTGATAAGTCTAGAAAAAATTTCTTCACTCCACTTCAAATGAATGATGATCCTGATGATGAATCAGAAGAAATGGAATATCATTCGGCTGAAAAAGTTCAAAAAGAATTGGTTCCACCCATTAAAGTGTTAACTCACAATAGTGATATTATTCGAAAACTTTTTACTGAAAAAAATATTACTAATTATTTAATTAAAAAAATTTCAATTGGAATAAAAATTGTTAGCAATTCTTTCGAAATTTTAATGTAATTAAAGTTATTCTCGGTGAAAACAAACTTCAATTTCTTACTCATCAACAGAGAAGTGAGAGACTGTTTAAAGTCATGCTATACGGCCTTGAATGTTTTTCGCCCGAAGAAGTAAAAGAAGAACTTAACTCACTCGGTCTTGTTAAGTTCTGCATCCAACTGAACTGACTTTATTAATTGCGCTTATATATATAACAAAGTTTAGCACTCACATACAGATGGCGCACTTAATTCGGTCTAAATCTTTTACAGACTTAATTTACATATTTCAACACGCTTCCTTAAATTTCAAGTTTGATGGTCTACAATATTTAGTTTTACATTTCATTACATTCGCTGGTAATTTAATTTTTTTTTTTCATATTTTTGTTGTTACATATTTTACAATAATCTCAACGATTTTCTTATACTTATAAATTTATTTTTACATATGCCTTTCGTAAGTATGTTAGAAATATTATTTTCAGAATTTACTTCAATAAAACCTACAATACCTTTTCGTAATTTTCATTTATATAGTGATACTGTACTTCAATATGTTTTGAGTTTTTAGTATAATTGCCATATTTGGCGATTGTTAATGCTCCTGAATTATCTTCATATATTTTTATTGGTGCATTGGTCTTTCAACAAATTTTTTACAAAAATATCAGTTACTGCCTCAGACAGGGCTATATATTCTGCGAAAGTTGACGACTATAACATTATTATAAATACATTCTAATCACATACCCAGTAGTCGACTTTCTGTCAACGTTATCTCCAGTGCAATCGGAATCTACCATACAATCTAAGATGTCACTATCAATATCCTTTTTATAAGTCAATTTTAAAGCTTTAGTTCCATATAATTACTTTACAATTCTCATAGCATATTTATAATGATTTTCGCTGTAACAATTTTGGAAACGACTTAGATAATTTACGCTATATGCTATATCTGGTCTTGTACCAGTGCTAATGTATAAAAGTTCACCAATCAAATTTCTATATTTAATTCTCGTATCTACTTCAGATGATGGTTCTAATTTTAAATTTGTTTCCAAAGGAGTAGCATAGTATTTAGCATTATTTAATTTATATTTTTTAACAAGAGATTCTATATACTTTTCCTGACTTAACGTTAGTACATTTTCCTTTATGTTATAATTTATTTCAATGCCTATGTAGGTTTTGACTTTGCCTATGTCTTCCATTTTAAAGCGATGTACTAATTTTTGTTTTACAACTCTGATTTCTTTTTCATATTTACTACAGACTAACAAATCATCAACAAATAAAATTATATTTGTCATTTCTTTTTCATTTCCTTTTACGTATAGACAATAGTCATAATTGCTTCTCTCAAAACCTAATTTTATTACAAATTCATTGAAACAATTGTACCAGGATCTTGGGCTTTCCCTTAATCCATATAATGATTTCATCAATTTACAAACTTTTTTTTTCCATGTTCAGATCCTCTAGGCTGATTTATATTCACTTCAGAAATTACAATACCATTAAGAAAAGCCGTCTCAATTTGTTCAATTTTTAATTCATTTTGGCAACAATGTGAAAGTAATAATTTAAGAGTCTGCATTTTTACAACAGGAGAGTAAACGTTATCAATATGCTCTTTTTTGTTGAAATCCGCGTACAACTAGTTTAGCTTTATAAGACTTATCGTATTTTCTTTTATATACCCACTTTACATCAATTACATCTTTGTCTTTTGGTCTTTCAACTAACTGCCATGTTTCATTTTTAATTAAGCTTCTATATTCAGAATCCATTAATTTTTTCCAGTTATTCGATTCAGTACTATTAATTGCTTCTTCAAAACTACTAGGGACATTAGCATCACAATAGTTTACATATATAAAATTTATAGCTTTTTCTTCATAACCGTATCTTGATATAGGAATTTTCTTTCTATTTGATCGTCTAATTTCTAGTTGATTTTCATCTTCCATGACTTCGTTTTTATCTTCAAAATTTATATCATCCTGATCACCTATCCCATCTTTTACATGATTTCCGTTACTATTATTTTCATTTTACAAATTTTCGTTTTCATCAACTTCTACTCGATTAATTTTGTCTTTTTCCTCATCCAGACATATCAATTTTATTCCTTGTTCTATTACTTCTACATGTCGAGCACTTAAAATTTTACTTTCTAACAAGATTCTGTAACCATTAACCGACCAAAATTCCTAATTTAGATTTATCGTCCCACTTACTTCCTCTAATCTGACCAGGTGTCCGAACAAAGACTCTACTTCCGTAAATTTTAAGATGTTCTACGCTAGGTTTTCTGTTGAACATAATTTCAAATGGAGTTTTGTATTCATATGTATTAGCAAGAGTTCTATTTTTCAAGTAACATGAAGCTTTTATTATTTCATGCCAAAATATTTTGCTTATATTAGCTTCTCTTAATAAACACCTTGCGGTGTCCATAAGGGATCTATTATATCGTTCGGCAACTCCATTTAATTCATGTACATACGGGGGACTTGGATTTATTTTAATACCTTTATTTCTAGCAAATTCAAAAACATTGCGATTTAAACATTCCCTGCCATTATCACATTGCAAAGTTCTTAATTTCTTCCCTGTTAGATTTTCGATTAAATTGACATATTCAACAAAGCAGTTATATGTATCAGATTTAGATTTTATGCAATAGACTTTTGCACATTTACTGTACTCGTCGATAAATTTAAGAAAATACCTTTCACCACAGTATCCTGTAGTCTGGTGTGGTCCATTTAAATCTGTATGAACAATTTCTAATACGCGTAACGCTTTACTCCTATTGTTTTTAAATGGTATATTTGACATTTTACTCTCGATACATATGCCACACTTAATGTATTCATTACCTAAATCTTTGGGTAACCCCACCAACAATTCATCTTTACATTGTTTATTTAAATATTGAAAATTTACGTCGCCTAAAATTCTGTGCCATTTTTCTTTTTGTGACATTTGCTCATTTTTGGCTAAGTTCATTATTATCTCTTTATTCCTCGCGTCAGTAATAAAGCTTTTCATGTAGTACAAATTATACTCTTTTATTTTCCACTTCCATTGAAAATCTTTGTACTATTATGTTTGGAAACTATTTTGTGAGCTTTCGTTACTCTTGCACAGCTAATTATATTTTTCTTCATATCTTAGACAAAATAAACATTATTCAATGTTACAATAGAATCATAAAAACTATTATCAAAAACAGTTTTGATTTTTCCAACTTTAGCAGCATTAAGAGTTTTACCATCACCTAATCTCACTTTCACTGGTTCTTTTAAAGTAATATATTCATCAAAATACGCTTCACATTTAACTATATGGTCCGTGCAACCACTATTAAAAATCCACATTATTTCATTACAGTTTTTAAATACATTATTATCACAACTTACAGTTGATTCATCATTACCTATTTCAGTCATAAATGCTGCTTCATTACCATCGCCCATTGTTGAAGAATAAGTGCTTTGGTTGTCATAACTTCTTCGATAAGAACCTCTATTATAATTACCACGTTGATATCCTCGATTATTATTGAATCTGCCTCGATGATAGCCTCTGCTGTAGCTGCCTCGTTGTATTAAATTCGAGTGCCCTCGTCTTTGTGCATATTGAGTCTTTCCCTGCTTACAATCTTTCTGTAGGTGACCAGCTACTCCACACTTATAACATTTACCTCTCATCTCAATGGCAAAAACGTTTGAATTATTTCTTTCATGTTTTTCTGAATTTTGGCTATTATTTTCTAAGGTTTTCATAGTAATCTTAGATTTGACGTATTCGCAGGTTCTCCCTTCCTCTTGTAGGACGTCTATCAAGTCGCCAATATAACTATATACTTGTGGTAATGCTTTTCGCATGTAACGAAGTTTTTCTTGTTCATCTAACTTTCCATCAGCTGCTATTAATGCGTTCGAGGCTTTCTCAAAATCGTCAAAAAATAGGGTTGGATTTCATAATTTTTGAGTTTAACATTTTCTAATTTACTGCGACATACTATCTGCAATGCGGTGGACTCCCTTGAATACATTTCATCAAACTTTTTCATAATTTCATAAGCTGAGTCTAAATTGCCAATGTATTCCAATTGCCGATTTGATATGGAGCTGTATATATAGTTGATAGTTTTAATGTCCTTCTTCCAAGATTCCTCTGCCTCGGAAGCTAACTTGTCTGGTGTTGCCTATTCTTTGCACTCTTTAAATTCCAATAGTTTTAATATTCTCCTTTTCCAGCTTACGTATTTTTGTCCGTCAAAAATTGGAACAACTACATCATCTACACTATTGTTATTTTCTCTGGCTCCTCAGATGTCTGAATGCGATTTGTAATTATTAATACTTTTATTAAACTCTTTAAAAACAATTTTTTTAATCGGCTTAATTCTTTTTTTTCTTGACCTTCAACTATATTCTCCATAAACGTTCGATTTCTTTTGCCTCTTTTACTTGTGACAAAAATTCAACATAACCTTAGTTTTACTGCAGCACTCTTTTTTGCTTTTTTCTTTTGCTAACCTTGCTCTGCTACCATGTTAAGTTCTGTAACCAACTGAACTGACTTTATTAATTGCGCTTATATATATAACACAGTTTAGCACTCACATATATGTAGATGGCGCACTTAATTCGGTCTTAATCTTTTACAAACTTAATTTACATATTTCAACAGGTCTAAAATGCAAACTGGTCCAATGTACTGTCAAATGTTTGGCCACGGTGAAAGAGGTTGCAATATTAAAGTGAAATGTGCTTACTGTGCTGGTAAACATGAATCTATTGACTGTTAATCAGTTGAAAAAGTTCGTTGTGCTAATTGCAATAACAACCATAAGTCAACTGACCTTTCATGACCAAATCGCGATGCATATATTCAAATTATAGATAAGTTGAAAAAGAGAAATATGCGTATTCCATTTATGCCAACAAAAGCTAATTCTTTTAACAACAATAACCCATCACTTAATCAAAACTCAGTTGCTCGATTTCCTCAATAATACAACTATCCAAATTCTTTTCCTCCGCTCTCTAAGAAAAGAGACACTTCATTTAGTCAATACGTTCCACAAGAGCAGATGACTCCCACAACAACAACGTGGCCATCGTATATCAGCACATCTAATCAAGTGAAAAAAATAATTTATTCTCTGAAAAAGAGATTTCTCAGCTTACTCTTGAAATTATTTCTAAGCTCAAGTTATGTAATTCAAAAGAACAACAATTTCAAGTATCACACAATTAGCTGTTAAGTATTTGTAAGTAATGTCTTTTTTTTCATTAAAAATTATTTTTTGGAACTGCAGAAGTATCCGCAACAAAAGTACTGAATTGCTTAGCTTTCTGACTGTTAATAATGTTGATGTTTGTTTACTTTGTGAAATGTGGCTTAATAATAATACAACGCTTTCTCATTCTATAATAATATATAATTGTGTTCGACACGATCGCTATGAAAATCGTGGTGGTGGAGTTGCTATGCTCATTAGAAAAACAATTAATTTTTCTGTTAACAACATCATTGATACTGAAGCCATCGAGAATATAGGCTTAGAAATTTATTTGCAAGATTTTACGGAAATCAATGTTATAAGTATTTATTTTCCTGGTGGCTCAAACACACCCGAAGTACGGTACAAATTTAAAAATGATCTGCGAACACTTTGTAGTATAGGTGGAAAAATTATATGCTGTGGTGATTTTAACAGTCGACATAGGGATTGGGGTTGCCTGCGTGCTAATGCTTGGGGAAATATACTCTCTGAGCTTACAACATTTTTTCCATTTAATGTTTTATACTCACATGACCCTACATATGTTTTTGCATCGTACAGATCAAATCCATCGACATTGGACTTGATTTTGTCCAATATTCCATCTTTTATATCGACTCCAATAGCATTAAACGAATTTAGTTCCGATCATCTGCCAGTAATGTTTAATTTGTCAGTTAATGTTTGTAAGCACCTTTTAAAATAAAACAACGCTTGTCTGTTTGGCTTCACGGTTACTTTATTTCTGACTCCTCATTTCATAAAAGGAAGCTTGTCGACCAAGATTTATTCTATTACATATACATATAATAGCAAAGCATATGTAAGACAGGGATAAATATAGTTATATAGAATAGTCTAGAAAAATATACATAAATAGAAACAGTTATCGTATAATATGAAATAACACTTAGAGAAATTAACAATGAATTTAGGTACACTATAAATAAATTATGTAATCAAGTAAGCTATACATATATTGCTACATGTTTTTTCTCAAACTTTTTTGAAATATGATCATCATAAAAATACTAATTGGAAAAGGTACAAATTAAAACTTCAAAAAAGTCTTTCCAACATCTGCTTGGAACTTAATAATGTAAATACCACCAACCAAATTGACGATCAAGTTGAAATCTTTACCAGTAAGGTAGTGGACGCAGTGAGGTTTTCTGTACCTATAATTGCTTCAAAGAGTAATCATATGATACTGCCCATGTATATACTGAATTTAATTAAAACTAGGAATTATTATCGTCGCTTATGGAGTAGGTATCGGCTGCAAGCGGACTATAATGAAGTTTATAGGTAAACTATTTTTATTCGAGAAGAAATAAGTAAGTATAGAAATACAAATTGGAACAGTAAACTGCTGTCTCTTAAAAAAGGATGTAAGCCATTTTGGAATATAGCTAAATTATTAAGAAAGAAATATACGCAAATTCCACCACTTATTCATGGAAATAAAACCATAATTCGTAACACCGATAAAACTTTGGCACTTGCCGATACATTCCTCCTCAATGATAAAGTATCTGAAAACCTAGGAAGTGTTTCCTTTGATAACAGTGTTAACACGGCGATATCGCGCTTCGACTCCACAAATGTAGATACCCAAATGTATGACTATGTAACTTTAGATTCTGTCAAACAAATTATACGTGAACCTCACTTTGATGATATAAATAATGTTATGCTAAAGCAACTTCCACGCAGTGCTGTTATGTACCTTACTCATGTCATTAATTCCTTGAAACTTCAATATTTCCCATATACTTGGAAAGTAGCAAAAATTGTACCTGTCGCTAAATCTGGTAAGCCAAAAAACAAATCTGATAGCTATAGGCCAATTAGTTTCCTTAGTAGTATTAGTAAAGTCTTGGAAAAAGTTATAAGGGACAAAATTTTAGAATTTGTAAACCAAAATAACATCATTCCCAATAAGCAGTTTGGTTTCAGAAGGTTTCATAGCACAACACATCAAATGAAACGCGTATGTAATTATGTTAAAAGTAATTTCAATTTAAAAAAATCTACTGGTCTTGTTTTACTTGATGTTGAAAAAGCGTTTGACTCAGTTTGGCATAATGGATTGATCTTTAAACTTATAAATTATAGCTTTCCGATACAATTAATTTAAATATTGAAAAGTTTTTTGAAAATTGATTCTTTTGCGTAAATATTAATGATGAACACTCTGATTTCATAAATATACCTGCGGGAGTTCCTCAAGGGTCAGCGATTGGACCACTTCTTTATTTAATTTATTGCTCCGATTTTCCAAAATCTTCGCACAGCGAATTCGGTGCTTATGATGATGATTCTATGCGCATGAATTCAGTCAAAATATTTTAACTAAATTACAATGTGAACTTTGTAATGTTGTTCGTTATTTCGACTCATGGAAAATTAAAATTAACGCTAGTAAAACACAATTCATCTTTTTTACAAGAAAAAGAAAAATCTGTTTTTTACCTAGCTCTAAGCTGAAGATTGACGGCTTTGAAGTTCCTTGGTCGAATAATGTTAGGTATCTCAGAATTTACCTTGAGCAAAAACTGATCTTTAGAGAGCATATCAATAACACAATCTGCAAATTCAACATTGCAAAAAACGTGGTATACCCATTAATAAATAGATATTCGAAACTTAGCAACGTAAATAAGATTATAATTTCGAAAGCTATCTTTCAATCTATTATTTTATATGCCTGTCCAGTTTGGGGTTCATGTGCACAAATGCATATAAAAAAATTACAAATTTGCCAAAACAATATTTTGAAAATGTGTTTAAGCCTGCCTTAGCATTTTTCTACATAAAAATTACATAAGAAATCCAATGTAAAATTAATATCAGAATGTATCCAGAAGCAAACTAATAAATTTATAATTCTGAGTCGCATTTCTGACAACCATCTAATTTCCAGTCTATACGAACCATAACATTGTTAAGTCTTTATTTGTTTATCTATTTTGTCAAAACTCCTCTTTTTATTTCTTAGAATTGTCAATTCTTATATCATGCAATACATTTAATGCATGTCCATTTTTGTTATTTAATTTTTTAATTTAAAGATGTATTTATTTTTATAATTTTATAAAAAAAAAACAAAAAAAAAATCATAAAAATATTTAAAAAAAAAATATTTGTCATTTCTAGTCATCCCTTAGTTTTAAGTCTTTATTCGAAGGTTTTTTACTGTAGTTTTCCTTCGCAAATTTCATTATTCAATATGTATATATACTTAATTCAAATAAGAAAATTATAATTTTAAAGCTGTAAGGTAATAGACCAGTTCTTTGTAAATTGTGTGAGAACTATATGTTTTATAAGGTTTCCTACTACTAAATAAATAATAACATAATTTCTTAAGAGATTTACAGCACTATCACAGGCACCATACATAAATTTGAGCTTTTCACAAAGTAAGAAATGGTTTACTGTGTCGAATGCTTTTAAAAAATTAAGAAGACTTAGAAGAGTTAACAAACCTTCATCATGTGACAATATTATGTCATCAGATATTTTTACAGTAGCAGTAGCGCAACTGTGGCCAGATCTAAAACAAGACTGCAACTGATACAGAATGGCATTTTTGTTGAGGAAGTCCGAAACTTGTTTTGCCATCTTACACACTTTTGACAAGCAAGGCAAGATGCTGATGGGCCAAAAGGCACCTGGTTCACTTGCTAAGCTTTTACTTGCTACAGGCACAAATAAAGTAACTTTTCATGATTTATAAGGTTAGAAAGTGGACTCAAAATATAGGCAAGGATGCGCTTGATAAATTTCAAAGAAACAATATCTCCACCAATAGCATTCAATCTAATTTTTATTATCGATATTCCAACTTCTTGCTTAGTTACAGCAGAAAATTTAAATCTATATTATGCAGCGTACTTGAAGAGTCCATATTTTCAAGTTTAGAAATATAATAATTGTAAAGGAAAAAGTTATTAAGCTCATCAAGATCAGCATTGCATTAAGCACTACATTTTTCGCCAATGCCAAATGATTTCAGGTTCTACCATGTAACCGTCGCTATACACAAAGTGTTCGCAGGTGGGTGAAGGACGTGGGTAGGACTCTTCTGCCTACGACTAGCAAAATCAGCCTGTAGTGGGTTTCTTTATCGCTTTACCCAACCGTTCTTAGCGATTACAAAACAAATAAAATTTACAAGAATACCTGAACTGCCTTTATCTAGTTCGGAAATTAAGGATAACCAAACTAATATTACTAGAGAAATAGCAAACCAAAAAGAAAAATATTTACTTATAGAATCAATTAAAAAGAAAACTATCGCAACGTGTCATCCGATCATGAATTCAACACAATATCTGCATCTGTGGATAATTAAGATGTGCACTCTTTACGCTCCCAACCATGATTCTTTGTGTGGTTTCATAAAGAATCTCAAAAGCCTACTCTCTTTGTCACCCTACCACCACGGAAGTAAAAAAATTAACCTCTCATCTTATAAAAAGTAGATCAACATAAACTTATTTATTCATGGATATTTTCATATTTTTATAGAAATAACTTTTAATCTTTTAATTAAAATCTTATAAGAAATTATCCATTTTCGTTAATTATATTACAATATTTAATACTTAATAGATAAATCGAGAAAACAAAGTAGCATAATAATATAAATACTAAAATTTTATCCAAGTTTATTAACAATATTCGCGTGGGATTCTGCAATTGCAATATGCAATGGAATAAAACAAAATGCAAAGAAAAAAATTTACGCTAATGTCAAAAATAAAAAATTAATGTAAACATAGGGAGAGCGATCATGCCAAAACGTTAGCTTAGAACAATGCAGTCAGAAAATCTGCAAAGCTACATAGGTATGTATGTACTATATGTACGTTAAATCGTAATTCTCCACGACCTCTTTTAATAGATCAAAGTTTAATAGCACAAAAAATTTGAATATTCCCTTTTAATACTTGGATTTTAGTAAAAAACGATTTATATTCCATAGAAAAAAATGTTATAATATGATAATATAATTAAATGATAGAGAATTATGACTCACCAACAATCCATCGAGCCTTAACTTGATGTCTTGGTAGTTTGATGGGTAGAAAATATTTGGTAAAAATTAACAATTACATTCTAAACACTAATTAAGTAAAGTAACATAATGGTTAGCAAAATTTCTTTGAGTTTTGTTTTTTATGTTTTAGGAAAGATTTTTTTCTGTTTGTTGTTAATTTTAGTTAATATTTACATTTTAACTTATTTCACTTAAAGTTTAATCTTATTCTTAAGTTGCCATATTTATGCTAAATTTATTGTTCTTTTAGCTCTTCCGACTTTTACACTAAATTTTTACTTTTTAATTTGTCTTTTTTAGATTTCTTAATGTTTTATTGTTTTTTTACACTGAAGCCGAAAGAATTTTGCTGTTTGTGAACTTGTTTTTCTAGATTTCTATATATCACTTTCGTTGAACATTTCTGGTATGAATTTTACGTAGATTGATCGCTTATTTACCACGCAGTTATACCGATGCTTGTGGGTGACACCGTTAATGAGTTTTTTACAAAGTGCAGTTGGCTGATGCAACACCCCCTACACTCAGTAAACCAACTATTTTTCTCCACGGTCGTTTTAATGCTGATGTTGAGTTGGGAAAAAAGAAAAGACTTGATGTCAAAATAAAGGATTCTTCGAAATTTTCCAATTTAGGCTTGGATTCCTGTCTCAATAAAGATTTTTGAAGATTTTAAAGTTAGCACCATGCGTATGAAGTCTTCTAGAGGAAAGAACGACCTCATGTACTTTTTATATGCATATACCCACTTGGATGCATATGATCAACCGGATATTTACAATTTTTGAACGTACTATACGAAAGTATTAAACAAGATCAGTGATGCCAAAGTAGAGGTGTACCTCACTTTTTAATAGAAAAAGTGTTTAATTTTTTAAAAGAACAATTTTTTTGGATAAATTATTTGTTAAAACAACTAAGCAAAAGTTATTATTAATTTTGGAAATCACAAAAAAAAAGTTAAACAGAAAGTGTTTTCTTTTCTGTACCTACACAACCACAATACTTTAGAGGGGAGTGATGCATTAAGTTTTGTCTAACAATTATTTAGCTTACCTTGATATAAAATCTGGCATAATTCTGGCAACTCTATAAGTTTCCCCGTTATCAGCAGCAGGATTTTTTCCACGATCGGTATGACTTATTTCTTAGTTTTGTGATGGACCTATCGGTACCCATGACCTGTGCAGGTGGGCAAAGCGTGTGCATGATAGCCTTAGCCAGGTGTCAGCTCATCGTTTTCTTGATATATATCAACTTCATAAAAATCTGTTCTATGATAAATAAGCTTACCTTTTACAACAAAATCTGGATATTTATCTGGTTTTTCTAAAAACTTTTGTCTCAATTCTACATAATTAATGCTATCGAATTCAGACGACGAAAGGTCAATATCAGTAACGTTGTCAATAAGTATGTTTGAAGTTGCTTTTACTGCAATGTCATAAGCTCGTGAAAGTGCTTTGCGATGTTGAATGTCAAAATCGAAAGCCTGCAGTTTTAGGGTCCAACGATCTAAGCGTCCACTAAGATCAGTTTGCTTGCGTGGTCAGTAATAACAGTAGACTTATGCCCTTCTACATAAGGTATGATATTTTAACCGCCGCCACTGCTGCAAGACATTCTTGGTCTGTGACAGTAATTGCGTTGTGCATTATTAAATTTCATTGACATATATGCCACTAGAGATTCGCAACCCTCCTCACTAGCATCACATT
Organism: Meiosimyza decipiens; assembly: GCA_963680825.1. Lineage (NCBI taxonomy): Eukaryota > Metazoa > Arthropoda > Insecta > Diptera > Lauxaniidae > Meiosimyza > Meiosimyza decipiens. The sequence continues at coordinate 36,435,718 of OY804261.1, forward strand.
GTATGATGAATGCTTTATTAAAATCTGCTGTTATGAGAACTGGAGCATTATGTTAGAAAGCTTTTCCTTAAGAGAGTCAAAAGCTATCTGAGCCTCTGGTGTCCAAACAAAAGTTGACGATTTTTCCAACAAATCAGAGATAGGAGACAGAATATCGGAAAAATTTGTAATAAATCTCCGATACCATCATGCCATACCACAAAACTGACGAACCTGTCGTATAGATTTTGGTACCGGGAAATTTGTTATGGCTGAAATTTTGTCAGGATTAACCTGTAAAGTTTCATAACCAACAACATTACCAAGATATTGATTTTTCTTTTCGTTAAGCTTGCTTTTCGTATGTGATATGCAACCGCTTTTATTAAATTATTATGGACGTCTGAATAAGCGAATACCCTTTTATTTTTTATTATATGGAAGGACTTTCTCCATCAGTCTAGTGTAATGTTTTTTTTCTATCGTATTCTTGTGTGTTGTTTTGGTAATTTATATTTTAGTGCTTAGGCGCACTTCGCCAATTACTGTACGGCAGTATGCCTTTTAGTATTGAATCATCAAATAAGTGGAACAGCACGATCAGTGCAATTTGTGTTTGAAATTATGATTGGTTTTTATTTACAGAATTCGAGGTTTATATACAAATTTAACACGTATTTTCTTATTCTAGTTTTTACCATTATTTTCCAACTCCACCCCTCAGTTTACTTCGATCGCCCGATCAAATTGGATTTCTGGTTGTATTTGTTTATGGTTCTTTTTCACGCACGTTAATTTTATTTCAGAGCCACGAAATTAAGGGTGAAATCAAAAAGCTCTGTCACTTGGTCAAGATAAATTTTTAAAATTGTGGGGGCTTGGAGTTACTTTTACAATTTGATCTGTGGTAATTTTTCAATTTTGTAATATAAAATATAAATTAAGTTTGTTTTTTTTTGTTTGTTTTAGAAATATTGTAATTACATATAAAAATTCATTCAAATCATTCATTACTAGGGTTCTGTATTACTATTATAAAATCTTAGTTTTTAAGTGTTTTGATTTTTATATTTAATTTTAATAAAGTTTACTTGAAATTTTAATAAAAGGTTATATAAAAATGATAAAAATGTAATAATTATTTATGTAAAATTTTATGTAATGTAAAAATATAATTAAAATGCAATAAGAATTAATGATAAAAAATTAATAAAGAAATTCTGATTATGATTTTTAATTAATTAATTAATTGAATTTTTAAATTAATTAAGAAACATTGATTATGATAAAAAAATTTATTTTTAATTAATTGCTTATAATTTTCTTTAAAATATTGTTAATTTCCTATGTTTATTATTTATCTCTATTGTGGAGTTTACTCCATCTCTATTAATTATTTTATATGGTCCGTGATAACGACTTTGGCTTTTCTTCTTTTACATATACAAGATCTCCTACTTTAAAATTGAATACATTTGTCTTTTTGTCATAATTGTCGTTTCTTTTGTTTTTTACAATATCTATGAGTGTTTTAGCTTTACCTAGTGCCGTCTTTAATCTTATCTGTAGTTCGTTTCTTTAGTTTTCTAATTGCAGTGTTTTGTGTCGTTACTAGTCAAGTCGCTTGGTAAAGAGCGTACTGATTGTCTACATGTGGTGTAGAGTTATACGCGAATGTGTAATATGGAATCCATTTGTCCCATTCGAAATCGTCGGCAAAAGATAATAAATACTCGTTAAGTGTTCTATGACTTTTCTCTAGAGCGCCTATTGTTTCGTGATGGTATGGGGTCGAAAATATTTGTTCTATTTTTAGTAGTTCGCATATGTTTTTCATTAACTCGTTTGTGAATTCAGTGCCACGGTCTGATTTTAATTTTTTATATAAACCGAATTTTAAAATTAAATGTTCAACTATTGTTTGAGCGATTGATTTTGCGTTCATTGTTTCTATAGGATGTGCTATGACAAATTTCGTTAGTTCGCACTGCATAGTAAGTATGTATCGGTATCCGTTTGATATTTTGAGTGGACCTACTGTGTCGATTGATATTGTTTGGAAACTTGTATTTGATGTGTCCGTTACGGTCATATTTTCTTTTGTGTGTCTCGTGTATTTATTGCGAGCACATTTGTCACATTTGTTTATATATATTTTTACCATTTGCCGCATTTTTTTCATATATAGCGCTGTTTTAGTTTAAGTACTGTTTTTCTAATTCCTAAGTGTCCTCCCTGGGGTGAATCTTGGAATTATTTTATTTTGTTGCATGGTTTTACTCGTTATTCTCTTTGGGGGTTCATGTCTTAGTATATTATTCTTAAACTTTCTTTTCTGCTGCAGCATATTGAATTTTCTTTTAAATTAATTTTTTTCAATTATTTCAATTTCAATTTAAGTAAGACTGAGTCTTTTATAAATAGTACGCTAACAAAAGTATATAACTTCATACACAATATAATTTAAAATAAAAAAAATAGCTAGTACAAAATAAACTTATAAAAATAAATAAAAAATAAACTTACATAAATAAATAAATATTAAGACTCAAAAAGAAAATAAGGGAAAAGAATATAGAGTAGAATAAGCAGTGGCGTGCCGTGGCGTTTTCAGCATGATGATCAACGTGTATATGTTGTTTAAATATGAATGCCTATCCTATGTTTTTTGCAAGACCATGACGGTTACGTGATAGACTGAGATCCCATTTTTATTTTTTTATAAATTTTGTTTGTTCTTTTTCTGCTTTTTTAATATTTTTTTTAATTTGTTTAAAGTTTTTATTATTATTTCTTTTTTATTCCAAACAATTTTATTGGTATGTCAGTTCAATACGACGTGAACCTCATCATAAAAGCTGTTTTAGCTTTTTATTTCTTTAAGAAATACTTTTTCTATGGAAATTAAAGTCAGTTCCGACAATCTCTGTTAACACATAGTGTTTCTCGAAAAAGTCTTTATACGCTTGAGTGTAGAGAATAATCTTTCAACTGAGCTACTTGAAGTTGGAATTGTCAAAACTAAGGAACTTAGCTTTAAAATTTCTGAAAACGTATCTTTCAATTCCAAATTCAAAAGAATTTCGAGTATATCTTTGATGAAAATAATATATAATACACTCAACTCATTTCTTAGCTTAACAAATTCGAAGAAGGGGGCATATGAAATTTTAAGGCTTTCATCTGGAAAACTTCTTTCGAAATTGAGAAACTTTTTTGAATTCAACAATTCCAAAAATTTTAATCTTTTAAATCTTATATCCATTTGTGTTGACAAAGTATCGATTATTTCAAAAAATACACGTTTGTATCTCAACTCAAAACATTGAAAGTTCAATAAATTCAGAGCACACATCGCAGTTTTCTCTGTCAAACATTTACTGCATTATTGAAGAGCGCATTTTTCGGCAAACGTATATTTGTTTTTTTTTTGTTGAAGGGCAGAGATTCTCTGCCAGAGTAGCAGCCGCTGTTCGTTGTGTGTGCGCCAATATCCTACGCACGCAGATTATTGTTTCTCGTGAGCATTTCATTAGAATTTGTATGTATTAGTTTTTTTTTACTATAGGTTTTTGCTTTGACTTGGTGCGACATTAAAAGCGCAGACTCAAGACGGTTGGATGGAATTCAACGTCGTCAAATTATGTTGCGTTTGATGTTTGATCTGCAACATTTTTAAACGACATTGCACACGAGAAGCGGCGTTAGTCGAGTCGTGTTGTATCAACTTATGTGCGCTAATATCCTACGAACACAGTTTATTGTTTATCATGAGCATTTCGTTAGAATGTGTATGGATTATTTTTTTTTTTATTAAAGGTTTTTGTTTTGACTTGGTGCGACATCAGCAGCGCACAGTCAAGTCGGTTATATGAAATTCAACATCGTCAAATAATGTTGCGTTTCACATATGTATTTAATTTGCTACGATGAGCTAGAACAGTTGTAGTCGTATGACGTACATATATTGTACGCTTAGGGCAGAGAACTATGATATGATGGATATGGTATGCTGCAGCGTGCCAGCAGCAACATTGTAAAATTATTGACAAATATGAAAACCTATGATAGAGATTAAAAAAAATGCATCGGATTTTGGTTGGGTGTGCGGAGAACACCTGCGCACCTTAGAGTAAACGCCACTGAGAATAAGGTATAGAGAAGTACAGTTATACAAAGGTAGACCTAATCAGTAATTGAGTAGTAATCAAAAATAGAACGTCTGAAGCTGTTTAATGAAGTTTCCTGTATTAAATGGTTAGGAAGAGAGTTCCATAGTCTAATAGTGCTTATAAAAAAGAACCTACTGCTGTTGAGATAGCTGTGTCTAGGAATAATGAGATTAAGTGACCTAACAGAAAGAGAAAATTGCAGTTTATTAAATAGGTAGCCAGGGATTTTGCTGCAAATGAGTTTGTGCAAAAAAATCAATCTACGTACATTTAAGTATTCTACCAAGCCGCAACCGAGTAAATCTTTACTTTAATTAGAGATATGATCAAAACGACTAACACCATAGACATGTCTCGCCGCATTATTGAACGCAACTGAGAGTCCAACCTACAGTACACAATGTCAAAAAACGTTATAAGAGGCATAATCAGTTGTCTTACGAGTCGACGTTCAGTTTCAATTGGGTTAAAATCAGTGGATGTCCGGAGGTAGCGTAAGATACCGTAGACCTTGTCTACAGTACTGTTTATATGGTCAGAGCAAGTGAACTTGGAATTAAATACATAGCCCAGATTTTTCACCTAATTCACAAAATCCAATTTGGCTGTTCCAATAAATAAAGGAGGAATATCCATTGCACAAGGAACACTCCTTGCAATTGGCAGAACTTTAGATTTTAAGGGATTAGTTAGGAGCAGGTTGGAGGCAGCCCATTTATTGAGTGCATTCAAGTCACAGTTAACTCTGTAAGATAGGTCCTCAACAAGTTCAATCGGTCGGGAAAGGTATAGTTGGATATCATCAGCATAAGCATGTACAGTAGAATTAAGGGTAACAGAAAATTTGTCATTGATAAAAAGGGAAAATAGAAGGGGACCCAAAATTGATCCTTGTGGAACACCCGAATTAATAAGTTTGAAAGACGAAAATGTGGTTCCAACCTTAACACGTTGCATTCTACCACTTAAATAAATCCTTAACAAACTGATAGAATTAGGGCTGAATTTAAAAAAGAGTTTAAGTTTATTACACAGCAAGGAATGATTAACTGAGTCAAAAGCCCTAGAGAAATCAATTAAGCAAAGGAATGTTATGAAATCCTGGTCAAAACTAACCCTAACTAACCCAACTGTGACCAGCTCGAAAACTAGACTGAAGTGGAGATAAAAGATTATTAGTATTCACATAATTAGTGATTTGTTCCGACATCAACCTTATATATATCTTGCAAGATGCTAATGGGACGAAAATCAATTAATTCAGGGGCAGAAGCAGTTTTAGCAATGGGTATCACAGTTGCAATTTTCCACAATTCAGGGAACTGCGAGCAGGTGAAGCAGTGATTTATAATATGCGTTAAGGGTGAAATGACAAAGCGTAAAATCAATTTTATAAACTTTATAGGTAGTCCATCAACACCAACCGCATTGGAGCTTAAATTGAAATGGCGGAAATTCAGAGTTGTTCACTATCCTTGGGTACTTAAATAAATTACACAGGCCGACAAAATTTGATCAAAATACATACCAGAAACCGGACTATATATTTCCGTAGGTTTTCGATGCGCTGATTCCGAATCTGGTCGCAGAATTGCTCCATCACGTCAGGTTTTTGAGATATCCTAACCTAAATGTGCCAAAAATGACGATTTTTTCTCAATTTTGAGGTTAAATAGCTCAAAGGATTTTATTTTTCTTGGAAAACTATGAACGATATTTTAAAGTACTAGTCTTCCTCTTTCAAATGCCGTTAAGTTTGTTTCAATATCTTTTTTTTTCTCTGAGATATGGCATTTTGACAAAGATTGACAAAGACACAGACACAGAAACAGTGACAGACATACACAGACAGACACTGACGCAGATAAAAAATTCCATATCTCAGAGAAAAAAAAAGATATTCAAACAAACTTAACGGCATTTGAAAGAGGAAGACTAGTATTTTAAGATGCCGTTCATAGTTTTCCTACAAAAATCAAATCCTTAGAGCTATTTAACCTCAAAATTGAGAAAAATAGTCGTTTTTGGCGGTTTTAGGTTAGGATATCTCAAAAACCTAACGTGATGGAGCAATTCTGCGACCAGATTCGGAATCAGCGCATCGAAAACCTACGGAAATATATAATCTGGTTTCTGGGTATAATTTTTGTCGGCCTGTGTTATTAGACAGTGAAAAATTATTATCAGCCAAGAAAAAATCATTTAGTCTATCCGGATCCAGATTACAGTCAACTGACTCTTTACCAAAAACTCTATATTTTTTAATGTTCGCTCACAATTGTTTGGAATTCATTTAATTTCGAGTGAAAAAAAATAGGCTTTTCTTGATTTAAGAGTGCAGTTGCAGCATTTCTAGTGATTCTAAAGTTAGTCCAGTTTCTCTCTGAACGGTTTCTTTTCCATTTTGAATGAAATTTATTTCTCTGTTTGATGACATGCAAAACACGATTTGTAAACCATGGACAGCAAGGGTTAAAAACAGTTATAGTACGAATAGGAACATGACGCTCAAAGGCAATATTTAAATTTCTCATTAGCACACCAAGCTTTTCATTAGCATAATCACTAAACCAGCAGTCATTCCAACACACGCCCGACAAATCAGCATATAAGGCATTCAAATCGATTAATCTGTAATCATGATATGAGAAACTAGAAGGAGAATTTATACCAAGATTGATATTAAGGCTACAAAAAATCAAATCATGGTCTGACAGAAAGGACATTTGATCAAATTTTAATAGACATATTGCAAATATGTCATCATTTGCTTCTAAGGCTAGCTCTTTTAAATTATTTTTATTCATAAGAGATGATAGTTTCTCCAATGTCGAATCTAGATTCGTTGGATTGTTACCACATCGTACTAGTGCGATATCATCTGTATTTTCAACACGTGTATTTTTAGTATCGCTTATAATGAACTTTAATCGTTTTACATTTCTGACGTCAGTTGTAGATGTGCAATCCCATGTGAAAAGTTGATCAGACTCGTTCTGAGATTTGCATTTCTCTTGTTCATTTTATTGTGCTAGCTTCTTTTTAATTCCCCTTGTTATAACCAATGCTTTGTTAATTTTTTTATCTTCTTCTGTTTGTATCATACCAATGAGCATTTCTGAATCGATTTGGATTCTTGAGAGCGCGTCGGCGTTGGTTTTGGTCTTCCCTTGTTTGAACTTGATTTTGAAATCATTGTCTGAAAGATCCAATCTTACTCTTGTCATTTTTGATGACGGGTTTTTGTGACTGAGCAATGAGACTAAAGGCCTGTGATCTGTCACAACTATAAACTTTCTTCCGTATAAGTAGGGTTTAAAAAAATGTATTCCCAAATGAATTGCTAGTAGTTCTTTCTCAATTACTGGCTTATTGATGTCATGTTTCTGCAGGGTTTTGCTTGCATATGATATTGGCAAGTCATTTCCAATTTCTCCCTGTGATAAAATTGCTCCTAACGCAAAATTTGAGGCATCGGTCGTTATAATAAAGGGTTTCGTAAAATCTGGATATTGTAGTATTTGAGGTTCTATCAATTTTTGTTTGAGTGTTTCGAAGGATGATTGGCATTGTTCCGTCCATTTGAATGGTTGGTTTTTCTTGAGTAGTGCATTTAGACATTGTGCAATTGTCGCGAAGTCCTTTATAAATCGTCTGTAGTAGTTACAAAAAGCTACAAATAGTCTAACGTCGTCTGCGTTCTTTGGTACGGGGTAGTTTCTGATTGTGTCAAACTTCGCAGGGTATGTCTTGATACCTTCTTGTGTTATTAAATGTCCTAGATATACTACTTCTGGTCTCAAAAATTTACATTTGCTGGCGTTTAGCTTTTAGTTTTATTTAAAAGTCTCTCAAAAACTTTAATTAGGTTATTGCTATGGTGCTGTAAGGTGCATCCAAAAATTATAATGTCATCCACATACAAGAATGCTTCTGAACTGAGACCAGTTAATGCTATATAGTAGTAAGCATGCGATGGAAACTGTTTGAGGTTATTTTTAATCCAAAATCTTGCTCTTAATTGTTTGTCTAAAGGTATTTGGTGAAATGAACTAGTCATGTCGAGTGTGGAGAAATACTTTGCTCGTCCTAATTTGTCTAAAAAATCGTCTATTTTTGTAAGTGGAAACTTGTCATTTACTAATTTCTCGTTTAACTTTCTGAAATCTACAACTAATCGCCATTTTTTCGTATCTTCACTGGTCTTGGAACTAGTAATAATGGTGCATTGTAGGGACTAATTGAGTGTTCTATGACGTCGTTTTGTAAATGTTTTCCTATTCGTCATGTATTTCTTCATCATCAGCTTGAGGAATTTTATATTTTTTATGAACATTGGTGTGTTGTCTGTATTAGAGAGTGTTTGAGTGTAAAAATTATTCATAAATAGTTGTTAATTTTCTTGCATACATTCTTTCAATTCTGATATTGCTTTTGCACTCCTTTGTTTTTATTTTAAATATATATAGTAGTCTATTGAGTAGACAGGAATAAATGAAAATAGTCTGAAAGCGCATAATCATAATTATTGTGATAAAAAAATGAGACCTAAGGAAAAACTCATTTCTCAGAAAAAAAAAAAATTAAATCGAAGTTCATCTTATTTTAATAGAATATTCGAAATATGTATGTACTGATATCAATCAAAATTTGTTTTTCGTGCATACGAAAAGTGAAAATAATAATTATAAAAATCGTTTTCTTAAATCAACAACTGAAATCTCCCTCTCATTATCCTGTTTGCTATGAAATCGTTTATGAACAGATAAAAAATGTCTTTCTATTTTCTCCCTTTGTGCACTTCCCCTAAAATGAGCATGCAAATCAAACATTGCGGCTGCCGGTCACTGGTTTACTCAAACGATTTTCCAGCGGGTTTTCTTTTTTTGACAGCGACTAATCGTTTCCAATTTGCCGACCCCGTCCCAATTCTGAACAACGCATACGAAATTTTCTTTGCATCGTTCTCTTTTGTGTAACTGGTACTGATGAGTTGCAGAATATAACGCTGACGCCACAGCAAGTGCGCTTGCGCAGACCTGTATTAGGCTGGTCAAAATATTAATGGATTTGAAGTCACGGTAATAAAAAATTCTTGTGTTGACATTGCAAGAAAAGATTACATCAAAAGTAGAAAATAACATATCATGATCCGACAAAAACAGGTTTGATCATATAATAACACAAATGACAGATCAGATAAAATATAATAATCTTAGAGACTAGGACTGGCATTGCAAGAGAAGGGTGTTGGAAGAATATTATTAGTAATCGACATACCAACGGACACAACACATTCATATAGCGAATTAGATTTTTTATCACAACAAAGGACTTTGACATAAAATTCACCACCAATTGCAGCAAGATTATAGTCAGTTTAATCACTATTCATATCACAAAAATATTGCACCAAGCTATTGCACTTATTGAGATTGTAGACACCAGACAAAAAAAAAACATTTTTATGATTACCATATATACATACATACAATTTAGACCTCAACTATACTATAACACCCAGATTAGTTTAGAAGTTCAACATTTAAATAATTACGACAATAAATGGCAACAGCACTACCCTTTCGTCTAAGTATATGATTTGTAATGTATGTACGTATTATAAATAAAATGAAAAAACTATTAACAGCCAGGTTCAACTCCGTTTACTTTAATATAAACGAGCAAGTTCAAAATAATTGTTTCCATTGTATAAAAATGATATAGTAAATTTGGTTGCCTACATGTTGTGGTAGCTGAAGAGGTTGGGGGCGGGAGCCATTTAAGCCACTAGCTTCAGCCAGGTGGGGGGTACGTGACCAATTCCACTAACCATTAGACCATACACACACATTAATTGTTATAGGCTCCCTAAAGAATTTATATAAAGATTTACCTGCATGACCGTATGCAATAAGAACCCCTAAAGTCAAGTATAAACAAAGATTATTAAATTATGATATCAATCTTTTAACCATACAAATAAATTTAAATGCTTATAAAAATACATTACGTAGAATATTTACATCAAATATCCGAGAATATTCTCTCTTCGCAGTACATTACTGAAAAGTGTATTTTTAATCAATAAGTAGAACATTTTGTTTACCATTGTGTTGTAAAAAAGGATTTTTGTTTTCGTAGCAAATAATTAGGAATTTAGTGCTAAATACTATTTATAGTATCACAGACTTCAACATAAGATTTAATTAAAAAAAAATTAAAGAAAAAGGTACCGATATACGAATTATGTGCTTGTATAACCACAGACATAATTTCAAAAATTAAACTGTTTTAGTAAATTTTGCTTATCATTTTTGTACCGAAATTAATATTGAAATCGACAACTCTCAACATCAGCAGAAATGCAAAAATCGTGAGAGAGATCGTCTGTTGCTTAATCCAAAACTAACAAAAACTGGTTTGCAAAAGTCTACACACTTGGAACAAAGAGAGCGCGACCGATCATTCTTCTCCAATACACGTTATGCATTTGCTCTTGTTGTGTTTATTTTAATTTTTTTTATATCAAAATTTTAATAATATTAAATTAACTACTTTTAATTCAGAAGAAATCAATTTTAATTCAGTTAGGATTCTATTAATTATCAAACTTCACAGATTACCCAATGTGCCAAACGGATCCGTTCCTGCAGATTATTTATCCGAATCGGATTCCGTTTCGGATCCGATTTGGATCCGTTGTCGGATGAAATACCTCTCGAAAAACCGGAACGATCGTCCGCTTTGCCGGATCCGTAACGGATCCGAAACGGACCTCAAAAACGGAAAAAACCGGAATCCGCTTTTTCGGATTCGTTTTTCTAAAAACGGATTCGAGACCTTTTTCTTTAATAATGCGGATTTTACCGTACAAAAATATTAACGCAATTAAAAATTTTTTTTTTGAATTCTTTCCCAAATCTAATTTTTTTTTTAACTTTTACTTATTTTCCATCTATTTCTTTAATACTTTTCAACTAATTTTTATCTAGAGTGAATATGATTAGAAAAAATTAAGGAACTTAATTTTTTTTTTACCTGCCACCGATCAGAATTGAACCTGCGCGTCCTGCGCCATGCCACTGTTCAAATATGCTCATCTTAACCAACTCAGCTACTTCCATTATTTTTATGACATACTTAAATTTAATTACTTCTCTATCAAAATGAAGAAGTGAAGATTCATTTTGAGCAGTTGTCGATTGCTAATTCAAGTAATATACTTTTAGCCAGCAGAAAATAAGTAATGCGGTGGCTGATGTTGTTAAACTACGCATGCAACAACTATTGGATAGGCAAAGGGAAGATACAGGTTCAAACCCCGGCGACGACACATTTTTTTTTATTTTTTTAATTTGAAGATATATAAAATCAAAAAGGAGTATAGAACTGTATTTGTTTATTGAAAATATCTTGAAAACTGCTTTTTATATTAATAATAAACAAGCCCGTATATGACATCCGTTTCGGATCCGTTACGGATACGAAATAGCGGATTCCTCTTTTTTTCCGTTTTTGAGTTCCGTTTCGGATCCGTTACGGATCCACATCCGTTTTTGTGCACATTGGGTACACACTTTGTAGTTTTATATGCACATAATCAATGATGGGCACCAACATCAATGCAAAATTTCATTTCCATGTAGTGGTACAACAACCATGTGGAGAAAAAATAAGAAGAAGCATAAATATGAAAACAAGCGACATACGTCTTGCCTTCTTCAATGCTTGCGGTGAACTGAACTGAAAACGCATTTTAAGCATAGAATAACTTATTCATGTTTTGCACTGAAAAAAAGTGTTATCGTGCATAGAATAACTTATTCATGTTTTGCACTGAAAAAAAAGTGTTATCGTGTACTGAAGGGTTTTATTTGCTTTGACTATTTTAGATGAAAATTAAATATTCAAAATACTTATACTTATTCGGTTGTAATCAAATTAAAAAACCTATTGTTATATTAAGTGGCCGCAGAGGTATCAAAAAAAATGTTAAATATTCGTTTTATTGTTAGAGAATTTAAAATTAATTAATCATTTGAATATTTTATTAGTTTATAAAAATCAATTTCAATACTAGAAACCTTTATTCGTAATAAGTTCTCTAGATGTTCATTTTTAATAAATACAATAGAAAAATAAGTTGTTTTGCAAAAATATATTGTGTCAAACATGGAATATAGAGGCAAAATTTTACTTTTTGAAATCGGATAAATAATTTCATCGATCAAAGGGTAGGAAGGTGTCACATTGAATCCTCTTAAATTCATTTTTAAAATGCAAGTCATAGATTGTAAAGAAGTCAAAATTTTTTGGGTGTATCATAAATCGCTTCAAAAAAAATACGCATGCTAACAATTATCTGTCGCAGGTCCTGCTTCGTTGGTTGTTGAAGTAGAACTGAGTCGCTGTTGTGCGTTCACATTTGTATACGTACACATAATTCGATCTCGTTACACTCAATTACGCTCTTGCTAGAACTTGCAGAAGAACTTTTGCCCATCATCGCACAAAATCCATCGATGAAGGCCTTCAATGATGAGGTTGAGTATTGAGCTAAAAAAATGTTGAGATAGTCGTTGTGCATATAAAATGATACATTCTGATTGAGCAGGATTGTATGTTCTTATTTGTAAATACATCCTGGCTCAAAGGAATGACTACACTAGGGAACAAATTTTGTGATTTCCTTTAAATTTTAAGTACTTATTTTGCTCTGACAGCGTTAAAAATTTTATTCGACAAAATCAAATTATTCCTGCCGAAGCCTTCATTTCTTTCAAGAAAATCGGGAACAACCCAACCCATGCATCTTTTAAAACAACAGTGGTATCTTCACATGTTTCTGCCATTCTTAATTCTAATGCATGGTTGGATAATATCTATATTTCAGAATTCAAGTCGAAAACAAATAATAATACTGTCCGTTCCAATTCAAAAAATTGAAGCGGATATCCCTTTACTTTCAAAATGTAAGAGGTTTGCGTTCCAAGGCGCATGACATCTTTTTATCTACTCAGAATCTTTCTGTGGATATTATCGTTTTTACCGAATCTTGGTTACATAAAAATTTTCTCAATTTGGAACTTTTTGACAATAGTTTCAATGTTTTTAGAAAAGACAGACAATTGGAAGATATTTCATCTGTTAGTGGAGGCGTCTTAATAGCTATTAAAATTCATTTAACCAGTTCATTAGGCGAAATTGCCTGTGCGTCTAATTCAATTTCAATTTATTAGTGCATTTCATAGGTACATTAAGAATAAATTTCTTTCAAGTACAATGTTGGTAAATAAATTTAATGCATAAAAAAAAGCTTATAAAATAAGTAAGTTGACAATTTAAAGGAATACTTAATATAAAATGAATTTATCTTAAAAATAATTACAGTAATTAATAATGAACTACAAAAAAAAATATTAGAAATGAATATAATGAAAACTAAGAAAAAAGATGTTGCTATTTTATTCACAAAAATATTCGTAAGTGGAAAGTCTAAATTTTTCCATTCCAACAATGCTCCTATAGCGACTTGGCAGAGAATTCCACAGCCTAACAGCGTTGATGAAAAACATTCTTGAGGAGTTAAGATAGTTATGTTTAGGTACAATAAGCATACGACTTCTTTGGGATATACTAAATTGCAATTTTTCAAAAGGATATGGAGGTGTTTTTGAACACATATGTTTGTATACAAAAATGCAATTTCTGAAGTTCAAATAGCTAATTATGTCACAGCCGAGGATACTTCTGCTGAATTGGGATATGTGGTCATATTTACGTAAGCCGTATACATATCGTGTAGCGTGGTTAAAAGCAATTTTAAGTTTATGTTCAGAACTTGAAACTAGCTTGCTATAAACTATTTCGGAATATGTTATAATTGGAATAATCATTTGTATAACAAGCTTACGTCTTGTTTCAATTGGTGTAAATTCAGCTGATGGCCTAAGGTTACGTAGGACAAATAAAATTTTACGGACTACACTATTTACGTGATCAGAACATGTCAGTGAAGAGTTCAATTGAAAGCCGAGACTTTTAACATTTGTAACTACCCTAAGCTTCTCAGTACCTATGTACAAGCAGGGAATGTCTTCAAGGAAAAATTCATTTTTTGAGATCGGCAATATGTAAGACTTTTGCGCATTGAGCTGAAGACAGTTTCTATTGGCCCATTTACTAATATTTTCAAGATCTTCGTTCAGTCTACAGGCAAGGTTATCAAAAAGACCAGTTCTTCTAGATAAATAGAGCTGAACACCATCTGCATAGGCGTGCAAGTTATGGCCACCCTTAAATGTCCACTCTAACAATATCAACATATTTAGCCAATGCCAGCATATCCGCTGCACTTATGATATAATGTCATATGATCCACACGAGTTACGTCCCCACACCCTACATACGTATTAATATATGTATATATATAATAAACAATTTCATACTCTTCTATGCAATAGCGTTATCGCTTAGCTAACGAAATTGCACAGTAGACAGCATCGAATTCAAATGAAGCTCCAAATGCAGAATGTGCTTAAACTGCACATTTTACATTGAAGGCCAACTGAATTTGAAGCAGAAATATAGAATAAAATAAAATAAGAAAATATCAGTGAAATAGTCTTAAGATTCACAGTAATAAAGTTAGATCACAAGCTAAAGCTGATGTGTTTTTATTTTATTACGGCAACCCACATATTTAATTGGCGCAGTCAACGGAAAAAATATCTGAAGATATTTTTGTTAAAAGAACAACCGCAGAAATCACAAAAGTGAATAATATACATTAAGATATTTGAAGATTTTATGCAGAAAAATAGAATAGCCTTGTTTGATCGCAATGGAAGCATAGAACAAATAAATGGAAGAAATTAACCGCCGATTGGACCAACTTCTCCAAATAATAGAAGGACAAGAACAAAGATTAAATGCTCAGCAACAAATTTTCCAACAACAACAGAATCTTCAACAGCAGCAGCTCCAACAGCACCAGCATGAGCTGCAACTACAAATCCAGCGATTAAATCAACAGGATCAGCAACAACAACCACAACATGTCCAAGAACTGCAACTAGGACAGCAGCAAGAACAACAGCAGCTGTCACTCAGTCCAAAGGACATCATTAATCAATTTAGGCACATAAAACCATTTGGATGTAAGAATCACAGCTTACTAGCTTTTATTAAATCAGTGGAAAGATGTGTCTTACTTTGTGGGCCCAATATTCAGTTGCATAATTTTGGGATACAAATCGTGATAAACGAAAAAATATACGGTGATTCAGCTAGATGTATCCGCCAATTAGGTGATGAAGCTGATTGGGATGTAGTTAAGCAGTGTTTAAGACAGGAATTCAAACCCCGGAGCAGCTACGCAGATATATTTAACAGATGCAGGACAGTAAAGGTTAGAAATTTAAGAAAATTGTTTAACATATTTAAACAAGCTAGTTATGATATAAATGAACTGTATGAATTCGATGATTCAAAACCTAATATATATAGTCCGAATTGTGTCGAGAGAGACCTAAAAGAAATTCTTTTAGAAAAGATCGATGGTAATACTAGGGCACACACTAATGAAGAAGATAGTATAGCCGACCTTTATAATAGATATTCTAGATTAAAGCTCTTAGAAGATAAAAGAACGATAGCTTTCAGCCATAGAAAAACCAACATTAACCCTAGAAGTGATATTAACAATATAGACAAAAATTTTAATAATTTTACAAATTACTCTAAAAACGTAACGAATAACACCACAAATAAAAATAATTCTGCTAATTACTCTAACAACGTTTCAAATAATATGAATCCACGCAATTACATTCAAAACAACTCCAACCGATATATGCAAAATAATTCTAATTGATACAGGCAAAATAATTGGCACCAATCCAGGCAATCTGGTCAGTTCAGCCAAAACCAAAGTGTTCAAAGTAGTTCAACCCTAAATAGACAGCCTGAGGCTTATCTGCCACTTGAAACAATGGATATAACTAATATTCAGGAAGGTGGAGCAAATTTTCAAGAAGAGCCTCGGAACACCAACTCCCAATCATAAATGTAAGTGTAGGAAACACTAGATACAGGATCATCAGAAAGCTTTGTGAAACCAAATTTATTGAAAGAATACACCACTGAAAGTTTAGGTGAAACCAAATATTTTTCAACCGTGAACGGAATTAACGAAATAACGTTAAAAGTGGTTACACCTCTGCCTAACGAATTCGAAGTGAAAGGAACGATATCGTGGAACGTTCTAGACTTAAAAACTCGTAGTTATGACGCCATTATTGGGCAAAATATATTGACATCGTCAAAAGCCAGAATTGACCTAGGTAAGAATTTAATGGAAATACAAGGGAAGAAAATATACTTTAACACAGATTTAATGCCTCCTGGCATACAAAGCGTAAATGCCTTGGAACAACTCGAAAAAGATTTTCTGAGTAGGATTGAGTTGGACAAATTAAATAAAGAGGAACAACGTAAAATAAGGGAACTTTTAGAACGTTATAAACCTTTATTTTTTCAAGAAGGTGACACCCTCACATTTACTCATGAAATCCAGCATGAAATAGTCACCCAAACAGATAGACCTGTCTATGCAAAAATTTATAGATACCCTAAAATTCATGAAGAGGAAATTGAAAAACAAATTCATGAAATGTTACAACAGGGTATTATCACTGAAAGCAACTCCCCCTACAATAGCCCCCTCTGGATCGTCCCCAAAAAAAACTGATAACTCTGGAAAAGAAAAATGGAGAGTTGTCGTTGACTACAGGAAACTGAATGACGTTACCATCAGCGATAAGTACCCAATTCCGAATATTGACGGAATATTGGACAAATTGGGGAAGGCTCAGTACTTCTCAACAATTGATTTGGCCAAAGAGTTTCACCAAATATTGGTAAAGCCCGAGGATAGGAAGAAAACAGCGTTTTCTACTCCGTTTGGTCATTTTGAGTTTGTGAGAATGCCTTTTGGTCTAAAAAATTCACCATCAACTTTCCAGAGACTAATGAACTCCATACTCAGAGACCACATTAATAGAACCTGTGTTGTTTACTTGGACGATGTTCTTATTTTTAGTACATCGCTACAGGAGCATATAGACAGCACACAAAAAATTTTTGAAATTTTACAAAAATCAAGACTTAAGATCCAAGTTGATAAGTGTAGCTTTCTTAACAAGGAAACTGAATATTTAGGTCACATACTAACTCAGTACGGCTTAAAACCAAATCCTTCAAAAATAAATGTCATAAGGAATTTGAAGTTACCAACAACCCAAAAACAAATCAAGTCTTTCCTGGGAGCCACTGGCTTTTACAGAAAATTTATCAGGGATTATGCGAAAGTAGCATATCCTATGATACGATATTTGAAGAAAGAGTCTAAAATCAATAAGAATGACCCAAATTATATTTCTTCTTTCGAAAAATTAAAAGAAATCATAACAAATCACCCAATATTGCGTTTCCCGGATTTCAAGAAAAAATTTACACTAGCTACCGACGCTAGCAATTTTGCTCTGGATGGCCAGACAATTCACTCTCAAGAGGAAGAGTTGCAAGACCATATACCAATATTCGATACTGTTGTTAATAGATTCAAGCATCAAATATTCTTAGTTAATAATAAGGAAAAGGAAACTGAAAATGTTTTGTCCAATAAAAGAATATATATAGAAAAAAGCGATATACTCGATAACATTGCCGATATTGTCCGAAGACATATCACTAATGGCAAAACAGCAATTTACTCCGAATTAGATGATTCAAGTTACAATCAATTACAGAGTAAGCTGATAGATCTTTTTGGAAACAATTCAAAAATTAAGTTTGTTAAATGTAGCCATTTCGCAAAAGATTTAAGTAGCGATGGAGAGGCTATTAAACAACTGTCTTTATTCCACACCAAGGAATCGGGACATGGAGGGATATCCTCAAATTACGAAGGGGTAAAACACAAGATATATTATCCTAAACTAAGAGAGTTATTAAACATATTTAGTTGTAAATAATTGCGATATTTGTGCTGCAGGGAAATACGATCGCAATCCAATAAGGAAGAAGTTTTTTATAACAGCAACACCTTCACACAATAAAGAAATAGTTCATATGGACACATATGTTAACTCTAAACACTCATTTGTAGTATTTATCGACAAATTTTCTAAATATGCAGTATGTTTTTACCTTGAAGATAGGAACAGTCAAACTCTAATAGAGAAAATAAGGCAATATATATCTATATTAGGGAAAATAAAAAAACTTGTCTCCGATAATGAATTTAATACGATACTTGTAAAACAATTTTGCAAAGACGAAAACATTGATATTCACTTTGCAAAGCCTAATAGCCACACAGGTAATTCAGATATCGAGAGACTCAATAATACGGTAACAGAAAAAATAGGCACTTTAAACGTAGCCTACAAATTACCTATTAAAGAACAAATTTCAAAAGCAATAGAATTTTATAACAATACATTTCACTCTTCTATTAAGGAAATACCCTTAAACGTTTTTCATAATAAAGTAGATAAAGCAGTTATTAGAAAAAGGCTAAAAGACATTAAAACCAGTAAAATTTCTATATTAAATGAAAAGAGGGAAAACTATACAGGAAGCAGAGAAGTTGGGTTTATTAAAAACTATGCAAATTTAAGACATAAAGAACAGCCTAAGTTTCGGAAATATCCACTAGAAAATGTCCATGAAACAAATATAAAACGACCTTTTAAATTTGCAGATTCTGACAATCGCAGCAATTCTCCTGACATTGATGAACTCGACGAACGGCCTTCTACAAGTAAACAAAATCTCAGAGGAGCAGGGATACTCCGTTCTACGAATAAAAACTGTCGAAATAGTAAATGAAACTATAACCGTACTCCACGATATAAATCCACATGAAATCCAACTTTTGGTGGAGAAAATTGAACAAAACATAGAAAATATTGACTTAGTCAATAAAGATATTCTTAGGAGAGAAGTAAATTCTTTGAAATCAAAAGTTATTTCTATAACTCCAACAAATAGATTACGAGGAAAACGTGGCCTATTCAACTTTATAGGTTCAACCTATACATGGCTATTTGGAACGATGGACGATAATGACAGACAAGACATATTAAACCACTTAAGTATAACTGACCAAAATAGCCATAGCGCTATAGTCAATTTAAATAAACAAATAGTCATTAATAAACATTTTAGTGAGAGCATAGATTTGTTAAAAAATACAGTTACCGAAGTACAAAGTAAAATTGAAAAATCGTTTAAGGAAATCAAAATGAGAAACAGCGAGATAGTAAGGTACCTCTTGTGTGCAGACCAAATGCTTAAGATAAAATTATTAGAAGCTCACATCAATCAGATTCAAGACAACATAGCTTCCGCAAAGTACAGAATAGTTCACCCAAGTATATTGACTCAGATAGATTACTACAAACTTAAATTAATGAAACTCGGTGTCATGAATTACATAAATTCTAGTATGATTTTTGCAATAAAACTCCACGTAATTTTATTGTGGTCAATTTGAAGATTATAATGCCGATGTCAAATAAGAGTTTTATGGAGATAGACGAAAAATCTGAGTACGTTGTGGATATCCAAAACAAAAGATTTACATTCGTAGAAGACACTGCCTTAGGAGACCTAAAGGAAAGTAGGAGTTGTACTATCTCTAAAAATTGTGTGACTAGATTAAATGACGAAATAGTAATAGATGCCATTGATGAAGACACAATTATAATTAAGAATTCAAAAAATCTAAAATTAAAACAAAATTGTGATGAAAGAAATTTAACTTTAAACAAGAACTATTTAGTTATTTATAATAATTGCAAATTAGATATTAATAAAAAAATTTTTGAAAATAATAAAGAAAATTTTGTAGAAAAATATTCTTATGAAGATAACAATAGTACCAATTTTACAAAAGGCAATGAACTTAAGCTCAGAACAATAACATTAGAACATTTTCAAAATATTGAAGAGATAAAAGAACTTAAGTATCACAAAACTTTAAATTATGGTTTGAACATTACGGCTATAATATGTCTAATTGTCATTGTAATCGTTTTAGTAATAATAATTAAGAAGCAAAAGAACCAGAGAGTAAAAATTGTAAACCAAATTGTTAAAGACGAACAGACATTAAAATTAAGTGAGTTATTGAAAAAATATGAAAAAGAATAAAATTTTGTAAAATTTAAATGAGATCCAGGAGAATCTCAAATCAAGGGATGGAGGAGTTACGTCCCCCACCCTACATACGTATTAACATATGTATATATATAATAAACAATTTCATACTCTTCTATGCAATAGCGTTATCGCTTGGCTAACGAAATTGCACAGTAGACAGCATCGAATTCAAATGAAGCTCCAAATGCAGAATGTGCTTAAACTGCACATTTTACATTGAAGGCCAACTGAATTTGAAGCAGAAATATAGGATAAAATAAAATAAGAAAATATCAGTGAAATAGTCTTAAGATTCACAGTAATAAAGTTAGATCACAAGCTAAAGCTTATGTGTTTTTATTTTATTACGGCAACCCACATATATAACTCACGCGCAGCAACAACAACACTATGATCCACACGCGCAGCAACAACAACACTAATTCAACGGTAACACGAGCACAACAACGCGACGGCAACAACCAGCTTCAGCATTATCACCGAATTACATGGAATGCAAGAAAGCTGAATAGACAGAAAATAAGACAGAAAATTAGGTAGAAATTAAGTTATTTCATATCGAATGATTTATTCTGATTTAGACTTCAATAAAGTAACTTTAAATTTCAATCTGTTTCTATACTACAAATAACTTGCATAGATGAATGCTTGCAAACTAAAAAAATATCATTTATAAACATGGTAAACAGTAAAGGGTCAAGATCTGAGCCTTGTGGTCCGCCACTATTCACTATTCTGTATTCAGAATAATTATTTCCAATCTTGACTCTTTGAACTCTATCTGTTAAATAACTTCTTAAAATACTAACCGCATTGTCACAGAAACCATAGATAAACTTCAACTTTTGACATAGTAGAAAATGATTTACTGTGTCAAATGCTTTTGAAAAATCAAGAAGGCATAAAAGTGTTAGCATGCCTTCGTCATTTGAAAATCTAATGTCGTCAATAATTTTTACAGTAGCAGTTCCACAACTGTGCCCAGCTCTAAAACATGACTACATCTTAGATAAAAGTTTATTTTGATTTAAATATTCCGTTATTTGTCTAGTCATCAGAGCTTCACACACTTTAGACAAGCAAGACAAGATACTAATGGGCCTAAAATCACTTGGTTCACTAGCTGACGATTTCTTGACTACGGGAATAACAATACCAACTTTCAATGATTGAGGAAAAGAAGATGTGGTAAAGCAGTGATTTATAATATGGGACAGAGGACTGAGAATATGGGGTAGGATAAGTTTGATAAATTTTAAGGAAATACCATCTTTGCCAATGGAATTAGATTTAATTTTCATTATTGATCTTCCGATATCTTGCTCAGTAACAGCAGAGAACTGAAATATTTGTTGTGGAGCAGGATAACTAGAAATATCTATATCGCCATTATTAGCAACACCACAACTAGCAAGAAAAAAGTTGTTAAGATCGTTCGGATCATTGTTACACTTAGCAGTGCATCTTTCAGCAATGCCAAACGATGTGAGATTTCTCCATAAAATATTAGAGGGGAGAGACGAACTAAGCTTTGTCGAGCAAAATTTAATTTTAGATTGCCTTGTAATGAAGGTGGACATGTTTCTAGCAATTCTATAGATTTCCCAGTTATCAGGAGTAGGATTCCTTTTCCACAACCGATATAATTTATTTTCCTTTCTAATACCCTGCTGTACACGTGGAGTAAACCACGGACATGACGTATTCTTAACCACAATTTGACGAATATCATCAACCGTTACGCCAAACCAAACATCATCCCATGAAATAAGATGAAAATCATATAACAGTTCACGCCAATTAATCGACTTGAAGTCACGATAACTAAATATACCAGAGTTGACATTACGAGACATGTTAACATCAAAAGTACAAAATAAAAGATCATGATCAGACAAAAAACTAATTTGATCAAACAACAACACAGAAGACAGATCAGATACAATAAAATAGTCTAATAATCTAGGACTGGCATTATAGGAAAAACGAGTTTTAAGAATATTGTTAACAAATGACATGCCTAGAGATGCAACACTTTCACATAGCGATATTGATACGTTATCACGACAGAGAAGATTTACATTAAAGTCACCACATATTACAACAAGATCAAAGTCAGTTAAAACACTGTTTAATTCAGAAAAATATTGCATCAAGCTATTGCACTTATAGGGATTATACACGAAAGACAAAAAAACATTTTTGTGGTTATCAAAGATACAAACATTGAGGTACTCAACAGAACTATTAATAACAGGCTTATTTAACAGCTTAACATTTAAATAACTACGATAATAACTCCAACGACTCCACCGCCCTTTCTTCCAACTCTATCGTTTCTCAAAAGCTTGAACCCATTTAAATTATAGACCAAATCATTCACATCTGAGTGAAACCAATTTTCAAATACACACATCACATCAACAGCAGAATCCTCAAATACAAAATTAAGATAATCAATCTTTTCATAATCAAGGCTGCTGGCATTAAAGTGCACAAGAATGCTGAGAAGATAAGATTTATGATTTTGATTAAAGACCTATTATTATCTGAATGAAAATTTGTGGAAAAATTGTTCCTTGAGCTTTTTTTGGTCATTTGTGGTAGGTGAATTAAAAAACAAAAATTTTTTTAAATCAATTTCCCGACGTTTCGCCCGTTGGATCCCGTCTTCTTCAGGGGCTTATTATTTATTTAAATTGGTCAAAGAAAATCTGCATCTGTTATTATCACCATTGTCAGCCGAATTACTAATGTACGTCACCGAAAGCAATACATTGTATAGAAAAATTTTGACACATTTTTAAGAACATCAACAAGAAAATTCTAATGATATAAGTAAAACAAATAAAAAAATAAAACAAGCAACGTCTTTTCTTTACAACAAAATTTAAATGAAGAAACAATTATTTAATTACTAGTAATAACTAGAAAACTAAATAAAAATAATAAAAATTTTTACAGAGGTACACATAGCCCAAATTCACCCTAATTTAGGTCCTAGCAATGAAGTCAACGCTGTCAATATAACTTACAAGCTTTGCCTCAGTATTTCGATCCGCTCTAACAAAAACTCTACCAAGGATAGAAAACACATCATGTTGTTATTTTTTTCTCTTTTCATTTTCTCTGCATGCAGCATCACAGCTCGATTAGATTTCGTCAAACTTTCGTGAACGTAGAATTTTTCAGCTCCACCACACTGAATATCACTGAGCATGAGTTGATGCCTTTCAGTTTTACAGAAAACTACAATATTGAACTTGTATCCGTTAAAGTAACACATTGTAACTCCAATTTGTATATTATTAACGTTTATAGTACTACAAATAGTAGCTCAGACGTCTACGAATATCCTTAGATGGCCGTAGAATATATAGTTAATGAACTAGACGCCAATGACGACATTTTTTGGTTAGGTGACTTTATTCTGCCTGCCTAATGTTTATGAACTCATTTATAAGAAAGCTGATTTCTTAAAATTAAATAAGAATTTAAGAAATAAACAAGACGAATTATTTATTTATTTTAACAATAATACATTCGATGACTGCATTTAATATTTCTATGGTGACTTTTTTCAGCCACAGTATTGTCGGTGTCATACACAAACGATATACAAAGAATTTGAAGAAAATTCGTAATGGCCGTAATAGGGTATGGAACAAATACGTTTGTAGCCAGGACCGAAATGACCTAGTTGCTTATCAAGGACTGTTTATTGAATGTAAAGATGTGTCAGCTTTAGTTTATTCTGAATATCTGGATAAAATTAGGCTGAATGCTTTTCATGATCCCAATGAATTTTTGGGGTTTTATTAGTTCTAAAAAAATCAGACGAGTTTCCATCTGAGTTTAAAACTGTTAATGGGCTCACTAGCGACTCCCACATTATAGCCGGGTTGCTCGCTAATTTGTTTAAAAAATCATTTTCTATGGATTTATTTAGCCCTGAGGTCAACTATTTTGAATACATGGATAAAGACCGCTTAGTTTCGGTTAATGAGATATCTTTCTCACCTGACCTCATAGAGAAATGTATATCGCCTCTTGATGATAACTTCAGCTCCGGGCCTGATGGTATTCCTGCGACAGTTTTAGTTAACTGCAGCTCTGTGCTGAGTCAACCCCTCAACTTTTTATTTAATAAATCAGTCGGAGAAAGCTACTTTCCTAAATTTTGGAAAAGTGCATACATTAGCCCTATTTTCAAGAAAGGCTGTAAAAATTATGGTAATTTTTTGGTGAGCACTTGTAAAATGTTTAATGTTCTTGATTAACCACGTTTCATAGCAGTACAAAAGAACTGCCTGAACATTTTACTAAATCATTTTGAGCTTCGTTGTCCTTGATAGAAACGAAGATTGCCAGATATAACGAAGCAGGCCACGCATAGACCTAAGTAAGTTAGTAAGTTTTGCCTGCCTTAGCGAGATTTCCCAGATACTACCTGAAGATCTATTGATATCCACAATTATTAGAATTTATAAATGTCTGAGGACACTGTCCAGTAAGCAGGATTGGTGCCTTGGCGCACATCCACTCGGATTCATAGGATCAGAATGTTTCCTGTTATGTAATGTATGTATATGTTCTTATCATGCAAAAACCTGCCTGTGTTTCAGGGAAGTGGTTATCTAGCATTGGATTGCTAATATAATAATGCCACCAAAGTTCTGACATAGCGATAAGTGAATTTTTCGGAATTTTCACCAAGTTACTAATAAATTATCTTTGAGGTACACGTTCTCCTGAAATTAGAATTAGGACTCTCAAGTTCAGCATTGAACCCATGGAATATTTGCAAAACTTTGACAATGCGATGTATGCCCACCTCTCCTTTGGTTTAACAGAACTTAAGGACTTTCCCAGAAAAAACTTGCCCTTTTCATATTTTGTATTATACTCTACCTGGCAATCTTATAAGTCTAAAAAGACACAATAATTGTTCTATATATAGTGACGTTTACTATGATGTATAACACTTGAAGATAGCACTTTTAACGACAAAGATATCTAGCAAGCAACAAAAAGTCGGCAAACTGATTTTGTCCATATACCTGCAAAATCCAGTATTAAAATATTCAGCTATAGCAAAAATAGTTGGTGCATCAGAAAAAAACTGCCCTTACGGTTATTTCTAATTATAAGAAGGGTTTACCTGTTTCACGAAAAAAATGTTCAGGCAGAAAACCAGAATTTTCTAACCCAAAGGTAGCGACGAAGGTGAAGTTCCTTTTTAAGCATAATCCCAACACCTAAGTGCGAGAGCAGATGCATCAAAATCTACTGTGCAATAGATAAAGGAGAAAAGTAAGCTAAAGGCATACATAGTTCAATAAGTACAAGACCGTTGTGATGAAAAGCAGTTAATGGCTCAGATGTGAGCCCGAAAATTGAATGAAAGGTACCTGACTAAATTTGATAGCTGTGCTCTGGACGACGAAACTTATTTCAAAGCAGATTTTAAGCAGCTACTTGGGAACGAATATTAAGCATCACCAAAAAAGGGGCATGTGCTTAGTTAATTCAAAGAAAAAAAAATTCGAAATTTCCGAAGCAATATACGGTTTGGCAGGCCATATGCACTTGTGGTCTCAGAAGCAGATTTTTTGTTACGCAAGGCACAATCAATTCCAAAGTTTATATAGACGAGTGCCTCGAAAAACGTCTTTTACCATTTATTCGTGCACATGACTATACCGTGATTTTCTGGTCCGATTTATTAACCTCTCAACTCTTAAGCTACGATGGCACGGTATCAAAGTAAAAAGACCAATTTTATACCAAAAATAGCAAATTTGCCCAACTGTCCAGAGCTCCGCCCAACTGAGAGATATTGGGCTCTAATGAAATAAGATTTTCGATGGACTGCAAAAAATCCACAAGACTTAAGTGGGAAAAGTCGTACCATACTGTCGATGAAACGACTGGACAAAATTTAATGAAGGGCCTTACGAAAAAAGTAAGAAATTTTTATAAAAAAAAAAAATTGTTACTTAGTTTTTAGTTATTTATATTCTGAACACTAGTCATTATTAATAAAAAACGAAAAAATAACAAAAAAATTACTGGGTATTTTTTTATAACAAAAAACAAAGCGCAAGTTTTTTCTGGGACAGTCCTTATATAATACAGGACACTAGACCCGTCGAGGCCTATGAGAGTGGCGAATGCCAAATACTAACTAGTGGGTGGTTAACAGTTTGTGTAATGTTTTTTCCATTGCAATTAAATTAAATTAAATTGATTATTTAATTCCGTTTCATCTAAGAAGGCATATGCCCAAAAACTCAGATGGTATTTTATACAATTTTGAACAGTGTATTTTGTTTAATTTTAAGATAACTGGAGCCGCGCAAATAATAATTGGTTCCTCACTTCTGTGGGGAAACACAAGATACTATGGCATTTTACAAAACAAATTATGGGCTCCATCAGTTATATTGCTCTCTCTTGGACCACTTACATTGATATTGTGTTGGATGGGATGCCAGGCAGCTAACCAAAAAAAACGATGTTTATTAGGAATGGTAATTAGTCTTTACATATATTGAGATTTTAAAGTGTCTTTAAATATTTTACAGTTCAGTGCATTGTTAATAGCGTGTATATGCATTCAGTTCATTATATGCGGATGGGCTTTGTCTATGCGGGAAAATCTTCCAACGTCTGTTGAACTTTATGTAGATGATTCATTCGTTGAGTTTTTAGATAAATTTTCTAGAACTAAAGTGGATAATCTGCATTTGTGGAATCGTATGCAGTCACAGGTAATAACTTTTTTACAACGAATTTTGATGGCAATATATTTATTCTATTGTGTTTTTCAGTTACAATGTTGTGGAGTCGATGGACCTTTAGACTACAGGCGTTTATCATTACCTTGGTCTTGTTGCTCGCGGGCAGAACATGCATATGAGTCAATATGTGACACTCATTATAAAAGAGGATGCTTGTCGGTGCTCTCAGACCAAATGAAAATTCGGCTGTTGTTAACATGTTTTTCTGCTGCTGTGATAGCTTTTTTCCAGGTTTGTTGTCTTTTGAAAAGAAACCCAGTTTCTATATATTCTCTCACAATTTTTAAAAATTTTATACACATGCATGTAAGCAGGTCTACATTAGTGATGTCATAAGTAGGTTTTTTTTAGTAGGGGAAGTGCATGTACCTTGGACCATTTTTGAGAAAATCTTCTGTTGTCTCCAAACAATGGCTGATTTTTTTGACACAGTCAATAGAAAAACAGTGGGGTGAACAGAACTCTGAAACTTTATAAGAAGCAATATGAATTGACGAATCACAAATTTGATCACTCACATAAAACCTTACACAACTTGTACAATGAAAAATAAAATCAGGATGTTGGATTTGTTTTCCCGCTACATTAAAAAACAAAAGTTTAGTTTTACCACTCAATACTAATTTGCGCGAGGCAAATGAGTGCCTTAATACTTCCAGATCTTGATTTATTTCAGCAAAAGCTTCAAATATATTAACAGAAGAAAATGTGCACGCCATATCATCGCAATGATATATTTTTACTGATAAAATTTTGAGAGGACAGAGAATTAATAGTGTTAAAAATAGAATTCCCTTTATCACCCATGCAACACTCATGTTTACAACACTGTTTTCAATTTGAATTCCTTATTTGTTCTTTCTTGTATATAAATCACTTTGTGTTTGAATTAAATCATTGAACTGTTAACACGTACCTACTTATTTCGTTCTGTTTCAAATAAAACTCCAATAGGTTATGGGCCCAGGCACCCAAGTTATTGCCTAAGAAAAAGAAATTTGTTTTCCTAACTTGTGGATCTTGTGTAGATAAAGAAATAAAGAATTTTTCGTAAACAATATTTTTCAATTTAAAAAGTGATGAGTTCCTTCTTGTATAATATTGAAAAATTTAATGAAGCAAACTACGACTCATGGATCTTGTAGATGAAAAGTGTCCTGGTACATCACGATTTGTGGAGCGTTATTTCTGGAGTTGAAGTAAAGCCTAAGACGGCAGATGATGCTGGCCGAAAAGCGGCAGCAGCTTGGTGCAAAAAAGATGAAAAAGCAACAGCTACAATCATATTGAGTGCAATGCCATTGCAAATAGCGCACATAAAGAATTGTGCAACATCGAAAATTGTTTGGGATACTTTAAAGGAAATTCATAGACCAGGAGCGCCGGTGCACAAAGCAGCTTCTTGGTATGCGCATGAATGAGAACCAATGTGTGCAGCAGTATGTTTGCAGTTTTACGTCAGCAGTTGAAAAACTGGCTGAAATCGGAGTAAGTCTTCAGGAAGAGTTATTTGGAATAATGCTATTGGCGAGTTTGCCAAAGTCTTTTGAAAACTTTGTAGCAGCATTAGAAACGCGCGATGAGCTCCCTAAGCTTAGTGCATTAAAGATAAAATTAACAGAAGAGGGTCAGCGGCGTAAATCAAATCATAGTGAAGTCGTTAATGCTGAATGTAGCGCAGAATCATTCATGGTACGCACAAGTAACGGTAAGCAGAATTTTGTAAAAAATGAATACGAAAGCAAAAACGACGAGAAAAATTCACGAAAATCAACCAATTTCAAATGCAATAACTGCGGTCGCAAACGGCATTACGCAGCTCAGTGCAGAGTAAAAGAGAAGAAAAAAGATCAAAATCAAGCAACATTTTCTGTGCTCACAAATTTGAACTCAAATGCATTGAACGAAAATATTTGGTGTGTTGACAGTGGCGCTTCTTCCCATTTATGTAGTAGGCGAGAAATGTTTGAATCGTTCAAAGCATACGACGAAAATATTTGTACGGCAGACAATAAGATAATAAAAGCGAAAGGAATAGGAAAAGTGCATATAAAAAGCAACATTGTTGACATAATGCTTAATGACGTTTTCTTTGTTCCTGGATTGCAATGTAATTTTATCTCCATTCTAAAATCAGTTGCAAATAATTACACTGTAGAATTTTCATCCAAATCAGCAAAAAATGTCCACAATTGTGGTGAGATCGTTTTTAAAGCAAATAAGGTCGGAGACCTATTTCTTTTTAATTCAACCAATAATAAATTATTTTTTACATGTAATGAACTTGCCATCAAATGGCATAATCGCTATGTTCACATGAATTATGCAAGTTTGAACAAGTTGGTCAACAAAAATATGGTACGGGGTCTCAACGTCAAATACCCATATGTCATCAATTGTCAAGTGTGCATGAAAAGCAAATGCATTGTGAAGCCATTTTCGAACTCCGAGAGCCGAGCCAAAGATGTCTTAGAAATCATTCACACGGATTTATGTGGACCGGTGAATAAAACTTCGAATGGTGGTAGCCGATATTTTTAACTTTCATCGACGATAAATCACTATACGTATTTGTATATTTTATAAAATCGAAAGATGAAGTTTTTGAAAAGTTTCTCGATTTCAAGGTAATGGTAGAGCAAGCCGATTGTATCTCACTTAAAGACATTTGGTTCAACAGCTATCGCGCAAGATAAAACGCATCGCGGTAAATTTCGCCCTAAAGGCAAAGAGTATTTAATGGTCGGTTACTCTGATGAATCGAAGGCCTATCACCTAATGGATAAAACAATGCGAAAAATTATTGTAAGTCGAGATGTTTATTTTATTGAGTCACATACACAGAGTGAATGTATCGACATAGCCATCGAAGATGAAAGAGAATAGAAATAAAAAAACTTGACGACGGTATACAGATGGAAAATCGTTAAGCAGAAAAACTTAAAATTGGACCAGGTCGTCCTAGGCTTATTCGTACTGGAACTCCGGGCAAGCCGTGTAAACTGAATAATGTTTTAAATTTTATGCGCTCACAAGACATCGCAATTCCTGAAACTGTTACCGAAGCTTTGTATAGCGGTTACGCGGTTCATTGGTTGACTGCAATGCAAAAGGAGTATCAAGCACTTTTATCGAACGATACGTGGCAGCTAACCGATTTACCGAAAGGTCAAAAGGCTATAGGTCCCAAGTGGGTATTTTCACTTAAGACAAACAAAAGTGGTGATGTTAAAAGGTTCAAGGCAAAACTGGTTGCGAAAGGATGTGCGCAAAGATATGGCGTAAATTATACTGAAACTTTTTCGCCAGTAGTGCGGTATGAAACCATTAGAATGGTTTTTGCTCTTGCTGCTGAATATGAGCTTCATTTACATCAAATGGATGTATCCACCGCCTACTTAAATAGTGAATTGGATGATGAAGTTTTCATGGCTCAGCCAGAGAAATTTATTGATAAAAATTATCCGAATCGTGTTTCGAAACTTAAAAAAGCGCTTTATGGCCTGAATCAATCGGGTAGAAATTGGCATATGAAATTAAACTCAATTTTAAAAGATATTGGTTTTGATCAAAGTAAAAGGGAGCCATGCGTGATGAGAAATGAAGATAAAATAAGTCTCATAGCAGTATATGCCGACGACTTATTGATTGCTAGTGCCGACTTAGATGAGCTAGAGCTAATTAAAAGAAAAATATCACAAGTTATAAGTGTTGTAGACAAAGGTGCGGTAAACTATTTTCTCAGCATGGAAGTTGAAAGAGATGGAGCAACTGGTGCCATAAAAATTTGCCAAGATAAGGAAATAAAACAGCTTTTGCAACTACACAAAATAAAAAATTGTCGCCCTGTAGCAACGCCATTAGAACCAAAATTCCAAATTAAATGCAACGAAGAAAATTGCAAACAAGTCGGTCCAGTTCAATACAAATCGCTTATTGGATCATTGATGTATATCGCTCTTTTAACACGTCCGGATAGCATGCACTCTGTATGCAAATTATCGCAGGTCAACACTGATTCACATAACGAACATATGACTGCAGCTAAACGAATACTTAAATATTTAAGTTGTACAACTAATATGCAATTAAAGTATTGCAAATCTGACAATCCGTTTGAGTGCTACGTGGATGCTGACTGGGGAGGTGATACCACTAATCGGAAATCATATACCGGATATGCTTTCTTATTCGCTGGAGGCGTCATTTCTTGGGAATGCAAAAAGCAATCAACAGTTGCACTGAGCAGCACAGAGGCAGAGTACATGGCCCTATCATCAACCGCGTAGGAAGCCATATACTTAAGAAGATTAGTCGGCGAAATTCAACCGTCTCTTGGTCGGGGAGTTACTATACACTGCGATAACGTCAGTGCTATCAATTTGGTCAAAAATCCGGTTTACCACAGCAGAAGTAAACACATTGATATACGTTATCACCACGTAAGGGATGCCTACAAAAATGATGAGATCCAGCTAGAGTATTGTAACACTGGGGATATGATTACTGACATATTTACGAAAAATCTTTCGAAGGTTGCTCATTTGAAATTATTAAAAGGATTTAATTTCATAAATGTAATTTAAATACTTATGTAAACACGTGAGTTGAGGAGGAGTGTTAAAAATTGAATTCCCTTTATCACCCATGCAACACACATGTTTACAACACTGTTTTCTATTTGAATTCCTTATTTGTTCTTCTTGTATGTATATCACTTTGTGTTTGAATTAAATCGTTGAACTATTACACGACTTATTTCGTTCTGTTTCAAATAAAATAAGTTAAATAAAACTATAATAAATATGTAGATATAAGAAACAGAGTTGAAACAAAAACTGAATCTACAGGAACTCCAATTTTTAAGTCGCAGGAATTTCTGAAATGGTTTTTGAATTTATCTTTTTGGTCTCTAATATCGACCAAAAAGGCTGCAGAAATTTTTCTGCAATTTAAACTGTCGTTAATGTTAACACAGAACTGCAGTAAAGCATCTTCAGTTGAACGATCTGATCTGAAACCATATTGGCAGTCACTAAAAAAACTAAATTTATTTAGGACACTAATCATTCTAGTTTTCATCGTTTTTCCAAAAAATTTTGAAAAATTAAAAAGCAGCGAGATGGATCTATAAGTATCTAGTAATTTTCTATCACCTTTCTTTTTCAGTATTGTTTAGTTCATATGGAAAAATTAAAACATTAAAACTTTTGTTACATAAATGGCAAAGCACATCGAAATACAATCTTCTTAAAAAGAATACTAGAAAAACTTCTTTCCATGCATTTATTCGAGTTCTTGAGTGACATTATAATATTAAAAACCTCAATATAAGAAATGGGTTCAAAGTAAAAACTATAGGGGTTGGTTAATTCAGTTTGTGGAACAGCATGAGGAATTGTAGTCCCTATTTTCCGACAATACATCACTGCCAATACGTGAAAAGTGTTTATTGTACTCATACGCTGTTTGCTATAAGATATCTCATGCCCAAAAATAGATGATATAGTACCAGTGGGCATGCCACCTCCCATACAAGAAAAAAAAGTTAAATGATATATTTAGTGTGCTATGGGAGTAATAGTTTTTTATTTTTGGTACAGAGGTGTGGATGGATTTTAACATTATTGCATGAGTGGGCGTGGCACATCTCAAACAAATAAAAAACGTTTAATGTTATATTAAGTGTACTATATGACTGATTTTAATAAAATTTGACACAGCGATGTCGGTTACTATTGGGTTTGAACTTAAATGATTTCGACGGGATTACTTCAGGGGGCGTGGCACCTCCCATACATATTAAAAATATTAAATGTTATATTATGGGAGTATTTTTTTTAAATTTGTTGTTCTTATCGATAGAGAAGCTCGAAAAATAATTTTGAACATCACTAAGGGTGGTCAGGATCCTAGAAAGGATAGTTTTTGGCTCCTTTTTGCGAAAATGATTTTGTTCCAATAAACTTTTAACTACAGTGGTGTAGTGTTAATATCGTAGTGGTTATTTTTAATTAATGCGTCCTGAGCGATTTGTGGAATTTGTTGCTGTAAGGATATTTTCCTTGTTCTTTGGGATATCCCGGAGATAGTAACTCCATAAGTGACTATTCATCGGAGCAGTTCGCTCTGAGTCACTTGAAGTAACGAAAGTGACTGAATATTGCGTTTTTGTGGCTTAGGCCACGTTTGTGCAAAAACTTATCGCACCTAAGTACGTTTTGCGGTGCGAGTGATTTTTTGGATTTTTTTGCTATAAGGATATTTTCCCTGTCCTTTGAAGTATCCCAGAGATAGTCACTCCATAAGTGACTACTTATCCATTATATCAGTGAAAAGCATTAAGTCTTGAAGCCATTTAGAATCCTCTAGCTGGGCATATGACTGTTGGCTTAGTTGTAAAAATTTAGTAATGGGATCTAACAAATTGACAAACATTATTAATATTTACATTACTGGTTGAAAGCCATCTGACTAAACAGTAAACTGATAAGACTGTTGGCTGTTCGTCCAAATTTAGGTCATACACAAAGTTTCGAGATTGTCTGATTTTTAGAATTGTTTTTTAAAAAATTTTCGATTTTTACCACTGGAGTAAACACATTTTCAAAATTAAAATATTTTGCAACTATGTTAGATGTTCAAGCTGTAGAATGAAATGTACTGCAATCAAGTCAGAAATGTTTGCATCTTTCTTAA
Source organism: Meiosimyza decipiens (assembly GCA_963680825.1). Taxonomy (NCBI): domain Eukaryota; kingdom Metazoa; phylum Arthropoda; class Insecta; order Diptera; family Lauxaniidae; genus Meiosimyza; species Meiosimyza decipiens. The sequence goes on from OY804261.1 coordinate 36,469,604, forward strand.
GGAGTCCTAAAAACCCGTTGTTTTTGCCAACCATTGATTGAGCTCCATCAGTGGAAACACTAACTAGTTTCTGCATTCTCAATAAAGGAATGACAGAATCAAATGCAGACTTAATATCGAAACCTCTTGTTGTATCTTTCAAAGGAATTAAATCTAGCAAATCTTCTTGTACAACAGCATCTTATTTTAAAAACTAAGAATAATAATTAGGGATGACCAGTGGATTCATCAAATCCTTAACTAAATGTAACACAATCTTTTATATCAGAGTGTATGGATTTTTTATATAATTGTGGATATCTGCAATTCGACGTGATATCGTATCTCGTGATGTTGGAATATTAGAAATAGATTTTAACAATTTAACATTATTTGGATCAAGCGATGATATCGTATCAATTATATTTTTTTAAATAAAACCATATTCTGTATAAGGCCGCTTGGCTTTAGCAATGTTCCTAAATATTTTAAGACTGGCTTGTTATTCAGATGTAATTTGTTCGGTGAATTTTTTTTTTATTTGAGAAGACTGTTGTTTAGTTGATGACTTCAGATGGCTTATTTTTTCGGTACGATCTTTTGTATTTAAAGGCTATTTTTTTGAAAAGTCGGTATGTACTGATTCGTGATGGCGTTTTAAGGTACAACCTTTTAAGGAAGATATAATAAATTACATATCAAACTGTTTATTTTTTTCAATAAATGCATAGGCATGTTCCCATGCATTTTGAAACTTTCTCTTCCCCGAAACTTTTCTTTTAAATTTTTTTGCGTACTCATAGCTTTCAGCTTGACGATCAATCTATAAATGATATTTTAGCTGACATTTTTTCAAAGCAACAGTCAAATTTAAATTGAATCAAGGTGAACAATTTTGCATTTTTTTGAGTTTTGATTTTCTGTAGAATTCTGTTTGTATTTGAATCAAGGCACAATATCTGTAAGCAAGTATGAATATTTTTGAATTTTCTGTTGAAATTTGTATGTATTTACTAATATGTATAACAAAAATAAGTTGTTTGAATCAAATTATATTTTTGGAAGTATGTTAAGTTCTGAAGAAATCAAATGTGTATTGCAATTTTATTTACTGAAAGTTGTAAGTGATTTTTAGAAGAATTAGTTTCGATTACGTACTTAATTATGTATGTATATTAGGGTGATTCAAATGTTTTTCTTTATATTTTTTTAAGATGATTTTGCTTAAAAAGTAAGTTTATGATATGAAGAAAAATGACACGAAAACTCAGCTCTGTACCTTTTGTAAGGTGGCGCCGAAGCCTATTAATTTTTCAGGTAAATTGTGTGTAAAAGTATATTTTATTAAAAAGCTATGTTGGATAAATAAGAAATAAGCTTTGCAATTTTCAATAAAAGTGCCATTTAGTACCGTATATCCCATTTAAAGCGAGCTTTCAAATGGTCATCAATGATATTTCCTCGCAAAGTTATAACCATATTAAGATGACATGTATTTGAAACCGGTTGGGTAAAATTGTTGGTCGTAGAGGATCAAATTTATGTCGCTTTAAACTGGCTATAACTTTGCAAGGAAACATCACAGCTTACCAATTGAGATCTCGTTTTAAAGGGCAAAGACGGTAATAAATGATGCTTTGGTTAAAAATAAGCTGATCTTTTTTTTTGAATTCTGTACATGACCTCGACAGTAGACAAAAAACTTCATGTTTAGGTACTTAACCTCAAATATGTCAGAATTCTGACGTGATTGGTAAATTTACCACATATTCATTCACATATCTTTTGAATAAAATATACTTTTTCCATACAATTTACATTTAAAAACTAACAGGCTTCGGCGCCACCTTATAAAATTGAGGTACAGAGCTGATTTTTTGTGTAATTTTTCTTCATATCATAAAGTTACTTTTTAAGCAACAGCACCTTCAAAAAAAACAAAATGAAAAAATTTTTAATCACGCTCATGGTCATATTTTATTAATTTGAAAAAAAAACATTGGCGAGCCAAATAAAAACAGGTCACGGGCCACATTGCTATATAAGCTATTATGCAAAAAAAAAAAAAAAACAAAAAATATCGGTTCAGAGAAACAATGCAAAAAAAAAATTTTTCTATTACCGTGCTCTGTTTGGAATCGAGCCAAGGATCAGAGCGTTAAAAGAATAAAAATAACTTTCAGTTTATTACCAGAATACAGGTTGCTTATGCACGAATCAACAACATTTTCAATCGCGCTTACAAAATGTTGTTTTAAAAGTTTTCTGTTTGCCATTGAAACAAACATAAAGCACTTTAAATTATTTTTAACGAAAATTGGAATACAATGTTTCTTCCAAAAACTATGTTTTTCCAAGGCACATATTATATATCTTAAGATAATTGACAGGAAATATGTGATCCATTCGCTTTTTTTTAAATCAAATTTTCAGAGTTAATATTTCCACTCATTATTAGGCTACTTAACATTCTCGGTTGATGAACTTTACCGTGAACCACTAAGGTTAGATGTCAACAAACATATAGTCCACATAAGATTCCACCATTGTTTTCAAAAAATTGTGTTATTGTATTTTCTCAGTCATTAATCTCAACATTTAGTCCGTCCCTCTTCAAAGCTCAATTTTTGAATGAATGGAAATGAGTGTTAACCCCTATATACAAATCTGGGCCCATATCCAAATTGCCAATTCTTATTTGAATATATTTTATTTGTAGATTATTTTTAGGGAAGTTATGGAGGGAGGAACTTTGACTTATCTTTTTTAAACGTACAATATCATTTGGAATAATAATTTAAGTGTACTTATGATTTGCGGTGTTTTAAATAGTGCTAGGGAATAAGATCTTAAATCAGTATAAGCTGTTTTTCCAAATCCAAAAAAAAAGTTTGAATACTCAGCAAAAGGCAACATCATGGTATATAATTCCTGGGATTACATTATTTATTTGGAATAACAACTTATGTGAACACATGACAAATTCAAATTGTATGTATTTTGAAATATCGCCTTATTAGGCTATTAACTACGTACTTGAATAAGGAAACAATTCGTTAAAGGTATTTTATTGTCTTATTGTAGAGAATAAAATTTCCTATCGAAATAGATTTTTAAAATCTAATAAAAATTATTTCTTTTAACAAAATAAGTTAAAAAACTATTGAAAATAAATTATTAATATTATTGTAAAAATTCACTTATTTAATTTTTTTTGGTTGGCTGAGATTCAGTCGTTCAAAGTTACCTGCTTTTGTATGATATTACCAACTCTTACCTTTATACCATGTTAGATTTAAATTTTATAAGCCAACACTATGTTTATTCAATAAAAAAGTTAATTGAAGTTTATCAATGATGTACCTATTATTAGTATGGTTTATAATATTTTTGTATAGCCCTCGTATAATAAATTTAGTGAAAATTGGTTGATTTTTAAACAATTCGTTCCGGTTGACACGAAATGGGATTTAGGGAACGTGAAATGTCCCTATTTTTTTGAACCAAATTTAGTATACATGGGTGTTTGGGGTTGCTAAATACCAACCTGAGGTCAGATTTTAAAAACTCAAAATGGTGAATGGCAATTAAAGTGAATTGAGTGAATAATATTCACTTTTAAATCGAATCTGACATTCGTATTCAGCGACTCCAAGATCCCTGGTAAGCCAAGCTTAGTGCAAATCGATTAATTTTTAAACAATACGTTCCGGGTTTTCTGAAATGACTTATATATGATACTATTCTAAAATTTTTAACAAATTATGAAATTATGAATTCTGAAAAATATGAAATATCTTTTTCATTGAATAAATATAGTGTGCGTGTACAAATTGAAACTAACAGTGTATAAATGTAAAAGTTGGTAAAATCATACAAAAGTAGCTAACTGTGAACGACTGTATCTTAGCCAACTTTCATCAAAAATACTTTTATGGGTCACTGTTTTGACGAAGACTATCCTACCTTTCTGTTTTGAGAGCTAAAAAATAACCTAAGTCTACTCGGAAAAAGTTCAAAAAAATTAAATTGTTTGATTTTTTTCTGTAGCTTTTTTAACTTTTTTTTGTTGAAAAAATAATGTTTTTGACATTATTAAGATCCATTTCGATAATAAATTTTATTTACTACAATACGTCTCATAGTGTGCATACACTTAATATACTTATATAGTTTTTGAGTTATGATCAAAAAAATAAAAAGTGGGGAAATTGGCCATTTGGCTATATCATTTTTCGGGTGCAATTGAACATATGTGACAGTAAAATTTAACGAATTAGTTCGATTTACCCCTGTTTTTTTTTCGACAAAGTCATGAGCCTACATTTGGAAATTAGTTCTACGAAGTTGAATTCTCTCGTTTGGGAAAACCGCTTAGGTTTTATTTTTGCGAATAACTCATTAATATGAGAAATTTTCATATTAAAATGTGCTACGATTTCTTCCTTAATTAACAGAGGCTCTATTGAAATCATATAAATAGCCTTACATGTACAATTCACTTAAATTTAAAAAAATTCATTCTAAATTCTCCTGCAAAAAGACAAAATCAGATTTAAGCACTTTTTTCTTGTCACCACAGATATATTTTATGATAAAAATTAAAATAAAATATGTGACAATTTCCAAAATAACAAGATACGCGTCATTCAGTAGCCATTAAATGACTAGATTCGAATGACCCATATCCATAAGTTTCTAAAGAAAAAAAATCATTAAAATTGCTTTACTTTGTAAAGTTCCAAATAGTATCACGATGCTTTATAAGACTTGTGGAAAGTGGTGAATGTGGTGATGAGAAAAATTTTCTAGAATTCAACATTATCGCAAAGATATGATTTTCTTATTTTAAACCTGCTATAGGATTTAAGTAACAAACTTTTAACCTTTTAACCTTGACTTTATTTAGAAAAACATTATGTGCACTCAATATTCTGTATTTGTGTGACAGTTATTTAAAGATTTTAGGTGCTGCAACAGTAAAAAAAATTTGAGTAGTGCGTTTTTTCAGATTCTAGTACGTTTGCTTAATGTTTATGGGGTAAACGTCAAGGTTATAGGACCTCCTGCCAGATGGGTTTCCAAAATATGGATTTCATATGAATGATAATTTATTTAGGTATGAGATTTGTATATAAAACTCTGAAACATAATACATGCTTAAAATAATTTTTTCCCAAAAAATATCTGTCGACATTTGATAGTTTAAATATCATATAATAAAAGCTTAATTCGTGCCTTTTTAAAAGATATAACATTTGTGTCAATTTTTTTTTTTTCAACCCGATTACAAATAGATACAACTTCCTCGGGCAGAACAAGCACGCTTAATTGAGAGCAACATAGGTTATGGATATATATTAGAGTGGGTGGAAATTTTTTTTTCATTTGGCTGGATCTAAAAATCGTAGATATCATCATTCTGAACATCATTGTGTAGTAACAATGTTTTTAAGCGATCATGGATCTATTCTGTTCAGCAATCGCTGTAGGTGAAAATGGAATAACCGTTTGGAGCAGTAGCGTGGCGATAGGTTCATGACAACTCATCTAGTGTACAGTTGCTAACTATTGCGATTTATTGGATTAATTTTCAGAAGAGACGAGTAAAGTCCCGGTCTGTGTTGGCGTGGTAGCAGAGACGAGCTAGGCCACTGTCTACCACCGTGGAGGTTACTACTACCTCGATAACGATTGTGTCGTCGTAGCCGAGACGAAGTAGGTCCCGGTCTATTACGTTAGGGACAACTAGTGCCACTAGGACAACTTTGAGTCGTAGCCGAGACATATTTAAATTTTTATGTTTTTATAAAAAACCGGCATCGAGGGTTCAAATAAACTTTCAAGAAATGCTTATCATCGAGAGCAAATATAACCAAGTGTAAATATAATTGAGAGTGTATATATAATTATAATCCTTTCAAGTAGTGAAAGTGATAGTTCAAGTGAATTTTAAGAACGAACCAGATGAAAAAAACTTTACATAAATAAAGTAGTTAGTCACCAGCAAACTATTAAGTTTTGTACAGGAACCTTCGCACCGGTGAGCCAAGACCCATGTTAAAATGTTCGTTACAATGTATCTTTAAAGAGATTCGACTAATGAAAAAAAAGTCTCTTCTCAATAAAGAAAAACAATAAAGGAAGACCGAAGTGTTCGTAAGCAAAAATCAACCAACAAGTGAAAAGGCTTAAAAATAAGTCTTTAAAATAGGATATATGATACGTCGAGCAGATCGGACAAACTAAATTAAAAAAATGTAATTTAAACGAAACCCTCGCAAGTGTGTTACCTAAAATAAAACTCAGTAATAAGACCCTACAAGTGAGCCCGACAAAGTTACTTAGACAATATACAAAGATATATCCTGGGTAAGTTATCTTCAAATAAAGAGTGAAAAATAAAAATTTATAAAAAAAAAATAATTACTAGTGTCAGAATGTTGAGTGGGGACACGGTTTGAAAAAGAAAGAGCTGATGGCCTATTGTGAAAAAACCGGGCTCGACACACAAGGTTCCTAGATTCGAAAGCGGTTTAAATTATTTATAGCCTCAAAAAACTATCCTAAGGGGGTAGAAAAATGACTAGCGGAATTAGAAAGCTTACACAGACGTCTGACATCCCCGGCTCCGTCGAGCGGAAATCCAAAAACAGACCCCGCGGGCGAATTACAGCAAAACGATAGTAAAACCAAAACCATAAGTGACACTAGTGCACCAGCGCTAGGACAAGAATATACTATCTTCACCCAGACTACGATACGAAGAACGCCAACCGCCGCAACCCCGATGTGTAGACCTATGATTATGGAACAAATAAGGAAGTGGGATGTGCTATACGACCGTTGTAAAGTTCAAAGATTATGTGCTAATCATGCAAACTATGATACGATATGCCCACTACTCCAAGGAGCAGAAGATGGAAAACATCCTCCGAAATTATGTGACAGGATACCAATGGTACATAAAACGAAAAGATTTATAAAGTCACGTGTATCGAAACATTCAGTAGGAACAACAAGGAGGAACGCGGAGCAGCATTGAATCGTGACACAAACTACAGTTGATTTGAGGCCGAGCCGATTGAGGAAAGGAGCTTACTCCCGAAGACCCTCCTCTTTCAAACTAAATCGAACTTCTTTCTTATACAGGCGAGTGTACGCCAACATCATTGTTGGCGGAAAGAAGGTGTCAGCTATAAACGACACAGTAGAAATGGTAAGTTTTGTTTGAGAGTCATTCACAAGTAAATGGGCGATCCGGCAGCTCGATAGACCCATGCACTGGTACACCAGCCACTGCAGCCGAAAGCATGGCAAGACAAAGAAGCTCTCATCGGGATAAAAATGTCCAGGGAGGCTATCGGTGGACTACACGCCACCACCAACAAGTAGCCCCGCCACATCAGACGACACCAAGCCAGCAGTAGTAACTTTCTATAGCCACACAGGAAACACGGCCCAATCTAATCCTAAACATCCCTCGCAGCAATAATACCGAGCAAACAACCTCAGAGCCTTGTTACTTGTTGTTTTTTAAACTTGTTCAAATAGTTTTCAAAGAAAAATAAAATGTGGTTTTGTTGTCAATGAAAACAAAATTTTTCAGGAGTATAAAACGAAATAAATTAGATAAGAACGTTAAATAAATGTAATTAATCTTTTAAAAACTTTTTCAAGATTTTTTTGTCATCGTTTCCAAAATTGGTGGCCCCGACAATGCTAAACAACGTGGATAATTTTTCATCTCTACACACCAAATGAAATTTCAAGAATTGCTGTTAAAGCTCCACCTTTTTGACGCTCCGGTCCTATGCTTTAGTTCAAGCAAATGGAGTCGCAGTATTGCATTTCAGGAGTAACTCAGGATGCAACAAGATTTCATACCGTGGTGGCATCAATGGAGAGTAGTGTTCTTACCAAAATAAATGATATTATGCTAAGTCCTCCAGCTAGCGACATGTATGAAACGCTGAAAACAAGACTTGTTTCCTCCTTCACAGATTCGGGAGACAAGCGACTGCGCAAGCTGCTAAGCAATGTTCAATTAAGTTACTCACCTGTGTTTATTATGGCTTGTGCCATTCTAAACTAGAATATGGATTAGTATGTTGGGGTGGCACTCATGGAAACAAGATTAATCCATTACTGATTGTGCAAAAACATATTATTCGCATTATTTGTAAAAGAAACCGTACTGACAGTAGCATAATTTTGTTTAGAAATTTGAGAATTCTCCCCCTTAAGCATTTGTACTATTATAAAGTTTTGAAAGAATACTTTAATACTAGTGGGTACCTCTTAAGTAGGAGCTATTCTTCCTACAGTTTAAGAATCAATGACCGAAATTTAGCTTTTGTGCCACCACATACTTTGCAACATTTTTTTAATTTCTACTGTACAGTAGCTCCCAGGTTATTCAATAAACTTCCAGGCAATATTAGATGCATTCGCAACATTAATATTTTCCACAACAAAGTTAAATCGTGGATTTTTGATAAGGAATATAATACATACGATGGTTTAGTACCATTGCCCATCTGCGTAGATACTATAATCAATTATTTACTTCCGCAAACGGTCAAGAACTTAAAGTGCTATCTGGGAATGATAAATTTTTATCGAAGATTTACACCAGGAGCAGCCAAATCGCAAGCTTTACTTCACGAACTTTGTCAAGGGAATTTCAAGAATAACACTCGTCTTGTGGAATCGAATCCGTCAACGAAAGAAACATTCCATCAATGAAAAGATCAATTAGCAAATGCAGCACTTCTTTGCTATCCGAAGGACAATGCTCTAGCATCATTATGTGTCGATGTCTTCGAATATGCAATGGGCGGCGTGCTACAGAAACTTATTAATGGTGAGTGGAAACCTTTAAGATTTTATTCAAAGAAGTTAAGCCCGACGCAATTGAAATACATCGCTTATGATCACGAATTGCTAGCAGCCTATTCTGATCTTAAGCATTTTCAGTATTTCCTGGAAGGTAGCAAATTAACAATTTTTACAGATCATTAGCTCCTTATTTTTGCGTTTACGCAACAACCAGAAAAGGCTTCGCCGCGACAGTTGCGACATCTCGACTACATTGGCCAACTTACAACCGATATTCATCATATAAGTGGAAAGGATAAAGGAGCAGATTGAAGACTTGGAACTGCAACAATTTCGAATGTCTTTGAACTCAGGTCTTATTTTAAAGAGAGTGAATATACCGGGAGTTAATTGTGAGCTATATTTTGAAATTTCTACTTCTGTTATTTGCCCATACTTAACGCGATCATTTTGTAAAGTAATTTTTAAAAACATTCATGGTACCTCTCACCCAAGAGTTAAAGCCACATTGGACTTAATAAGATGACGATATGTATGGAAAGACTTAAATAAGGATGTTAGAGAGTGGTGCAAATGCTGTATATCTTCACAAAAATCCAAAATAAGTCGTCATACAAAAAGCCCGCTTGGAGATTTTAGGTACCATCAGAGAGACTTAAGCATATAAACATCGACATTGTTAGACCACTGCCACCATCACAAGGTTTTCGGTATATTTTCATATGCATTGATCGATTTACAAAGTAGATGGAAGCAGTACCACTGTCCGAAATAGAGCAAAATCAGCTGTTACCGCAGCTTTTATATCTGGTTGGATTTCATGCTTTGTTGTCCCAAAATAAATTACCACGGATCAAGGAAGCCAATTTGAGTCTTGTTTGTTTCGAGAGCTAGCAAACATTTTTGGCGCTCAGGATATTCAATCAACTCCTTATCACCCACAGGCCAATGGATTAATTGAATGTCGACATCGGCCTTTAAAGGCTTCATTGAAGTGTTACGAAAATGAAAATTGGGTTCTCGCTCTGCCGTTAGTAATGCTCAGTTTGCGGTCAAAAATAATTCCAGAAGTTTTTATTCCTCCAGCGTAGTGCTACTGGGAGAATTTTGCGAAGAGAATTCAATGAAGTTATATTCGTCAAATTGGGAAAATGAATTCCGATCCAACATGATCAAACTTCAACCAGTACAATCTCGGCATCAAAAAGTTTTTGTCAACAAACAATTTATGTGAACCAATTTCGTGCTCATGAGTTGTGATTTGGTTAAGTGACCTTTACAGCCTCCTTACGATGGACCCTACAAAACTATTTCACGATCTGATAATTTTTTCAAAGTGCTTGTAAAAGGAAGAGAAAAAGTAATATCGATAGACAGATTGAAGCCTGCATCTATTCTAAATATTCAAATTACAGCTCCATTCAAGTATTACTCTTCGTTTGGCTTAACGTGAGAAATTTGCCTGAATCACTATGCTGGGAGGGGCAGTGATGTACTCCTCAGAAAAGTATGAAACGATGTAAATTCTAGATAAGAACGTTAAACAAATTTAATTCATATTTTAAAAACTTTTTCAAGAGTTTTTTATTCATCGTTCCAAAAAACTGATGATGGTAGAGCCCTCTGGTTCTACAGTAACTGACCATGTGGAGATTACAACGACAGAGCCTTCAAGGACAGTACTCAAGGAGCCCACAACAGCGGCAAAATCTTCAGATGTTAAGCTGACGACAGAGACTACCAATGAACAGGTAGTGATTCACAGTTTTTTAACCGCAGATCTTCCCAAAAACGAATTGCAAGTGTTGACTGATATTACCAAGCACTGGAGTATAATGATGGATGATCGTCTTACTAAGCAGTGATACATACCAAGAGGTCCTGCGATGCAAGCTGTCATCGACGACGAAATCAAAAAGTTGTTATCCAAGAGGTGTATTGAGCCGTCCCGTAGTTTGTATAGTGCACCCACAGTTACAGTACGAAAAAACTCAGGCACTTGGTGGCTCTGTATTGACTACCGTCAACTGAAAAGCAGATCCGATCCCAACGCATACCTTTTCTCCCAAATCATTCACATCCTCGATCGGCTGCTGAATGCACGGAGCGTCAGCAATCAGACTTAAAAGACATTTACTTACACATGCTGATGGAAGTCACCAGTAAACAATACTCAGCTTTTACAGTCCCTGGTCGAGGACCCAAGCAGTGGCGTGTGGAGCCATTTGACCAACGCTTGGCCCCAGCTACTTCCCAGGAGTGATCGAAATGGAGATGTAGTCTTTCGTAGATTCTCAACTGGACGACTTCTTTGTGAATGGTGCCTCTCTCCTAGGACATTAACAGAATCTGCAGGAGGTATTCCGCCGATTGTGAGCAGCAAACCTCAGAATCAACACAGAAAAATGTAAATTTTTCAAAACTAACATTTGGTGCCTAGTGGCTAGCGGAGAGGGAGTCCAGACGGACCCTGGCAAGGTGGTAGCGATTATTAAATCGCTACCACTCCAAAATGCAAGACGGATTGTTAAAATTAGTATTCTGGTATTCTGGTTCATCCCTGACTTTGCAGCAATAGTACAACCTCTCTGACAGCACTACTTTAAAAAGTCAAACATTGGAAATGGCGTCCTGAACAGCAGTGTACAATTGAAATGCTCAAACAAAAACTACCATAGGCCCCAATGTTAGCATGTTCCGACTTCAGCCAGACTTACGCCAGCAATCTGGGACTAGGTGCTGTCTTAACCCACGTCATCGAATGGGAGGCACAAGTGATTGCGTAGGCCAGTCACAGCTTGAAAAGGAGTGCCTGGCCATAATGTGAGGAATCTGGAAGATGCGTTCTGTAACGAACCTTCGGCCGGGGATCTTGACTCGCCGGAGTCCAGAGGTTCGGTCACAAAAATTTATAATTTGCAAGGAGTGGCTCTTTTATTGAAAGGAGAGAGTTGCACAGCTTTTGTGATTTTTTCCAGTTATATTTCATTATTTATAAAATATATATATATGTGTAAATTATGTGATTAAATATTTCTACGTATTTGCCGTCGTGTCAGCGTACCCTGGTTGTCGTGTTTCCACTGCGTCGTTGTAGTGAGATTTGTGAGAAAAAGGTCAGACTGAGTGTTCTGCCCACGCTCTGCCTAGCTTCGCCTTCTGCCTTGCTCTCAACCTCCACCGCGACTCACTGATACGGTAGCGAGCGAGTCACCATGAAAACCTTGAGTTTAGCTTGCTCGTATGCGTGTCCAGTTCTAGGCCTCAAGTGTATGAATACGGTAGTGCACACACTTGCGAACCCAAACTCTGACGCTCACGACAGTCTTTATGTTACCTACTCAGTCAGAACCTCTACTCTACTCACTATGAAATTGAAAATATACCTGTAGCCTCTTTGTAACTACTGCAAATGCTCCGCTTCTCTTTCTGCCACTGCTTCGTCTGCTGCCACTGCTTCGTCTACTGCCACTGCTTCGTCTGCTACTACTGCTGCCTCTGCTATCTCTGCTACTACTGCTCCTGTTGAAAATTCTGCAACTACTGCTACCACTGCGACCACTGCTGTTTGCTTGCTGACTTATTATTGCCTTCGCCGGCTCGAAAAGACTGTCCCGATTCTTACTTCAGTTTCTCCTTTTATACTCTGGCCCTTTGTTTAATTTTCACCACGTGTTGTTATAACAGCTGGGTTTACTATTTCACCATTTTGCAGCTGTAACAGCTGATTGATGACAGCGTTGGTATGTTGACACTCCTGGTGTATTGACAGTAGTGTCTCGTGTTGCCACCTGGGCATCCGATGCAACTTCAGTCAAATTCTCACGCGATCCAACGCGATTGTAAACTAATTATTTTTTAATTAGTGCATAAAAATAAAAGATAGAAAATAAGAAATAAGCGATAGCTCTGCTGCTGCTGTTGGAGTTGTGGGCGAAAACGAGGCCCTGCCGACTTTCGTCTTCACAGTTCTGAACTTTAAGCGTATAAACTCTTTGTGATTACAGACCGCCTCACGTTGAAATGGCTCGAAATAAGAAAAGGTCGCAAATCTCTACTACTAGCGAAAAATGTCCCGAGATATCAGTAACAATGAGGGAAGCTGTTACTCGTGGAAACTGTATACGGTCAGCCAACACGCTCCAGAAGGGGATATGCCAATTTCGTTGAACCACTGCCACACTGAATACACGGAAACTGTCATGCTGTTATTCTTCTTAGACCGATTTTTGAAACGGACAAAACTAGTATCGTTACGAAAAGCTACAGTAGAAGGCATTGTTATAGCATTTAGGGACAGAATTCTGGCAAGGTACGGCATCCCCAAAGTGTTTATCACCAAGAATGGAGCACAGTCCACAAAGACATTCTCCAACGAGTTTACTGGCAGCTGCCAAAGAAAATGAAACGAAAAGTTTCCTGAAATAACACTAGGCGTTAGCAACAGAGCGTCGAGATCCACAAGCTACAGTCCAGCATTTCGTACCCAAGGTCGTCAGCCACGTCTACCAAAGACCTCGTACGATGAATTCACCAAAGGAAGAGCGACGATAGTGAACACGGCTCACACTGAAACGAAGTAGACCAAAAACGTGATGAAGCTTCCACCGAGAAGTTCCATCGTGCTCTGGGCACGTCAACACCGCCAACCAGCACCAAGGCACCAAGAAGACAGCAACCCACACAAAGCGAAGAGTCACGAAGCCAGCTGAGCTTGAAGGCAAGCACCACGCAACGGCACCTCAGCCAATATCAACCTAAAAGCTCCCACATGTCACAGACAATACGAAAGCCTTACAGCTCTGCACCGACCGCCAAGTACCGCCAAGGGCACGACGTCCCCAGCCCAAATATAGCAAATCATCACAGATGCATCATTAGTCAATAGTCACAACATCACTGAAGCACCTCCGGGTGCCTGGACCCCCCATAGGTCACCACAATTCTTCCCTACCTGATCTTTCCCACACATCAGCCCAAAATAGTTACCGCTTAGTAGCATTCAAAGCGTCCATAGAAGTCCGAACCCACAGAAAGTGATTTCCAGAAGACAAATAAAGGGCAGCCTCCACCGTCAGCATCTGAAGACAAACATGCAGAGTGGTTCAGGGTACTAGAGGAGATAGACGCAACCTGTAGCTTCGAAAGAATTGAACCCGTGCGGGAGCTGGAAACATGTCCGTTATCCAACAATACATTCGGTTCTTTGTTCACACTACCACTGGATAAAAACGACAACGGGGACGGCTGTCGAGTCCAACACAACAATTAAGTAGAATGAAGTTCCACTTTAGTGAAATTGACATGCGTGGATGTGGAATTCAACGTTGTGAGGAAACAATTCATTCGACTGGTGTGCCATATTCTCAACCAATAAGAAGAAATTGGCGCTGCAGGGAGCACTAGTAGTTTGGGAGACGAGGTAAATGCAGATGGCAACACACGAAAAGAGACGAAGACCATTGTCGATAGCCACAGCCAAGGAAACAGCACCAACAGCAGTAGTAGCAGCGACACCGGCAATAATATTGGTACTGACCAAGCACGAAGTGACGATGAGGAGAATGGCGAATAGAAAAATACCAACCGAGCCTTTGGATCGAACCAAGCCAGGGGAGAATAATAGCTAGCGGTTTAAATAACACGGGGCCTCCCCTCACATAGTTAATCTAGAAGTCGTGATCACACTCTCATCTCAGCCAGCCAGAGGCAAGCACTACATAATACCGACCACCTAAGTGGGTTGGATCTGAGCCACCTAGAAGCAGCTACGATTGTCAGACTTCGGAAGGCCATGGACAGACTTGAACTCAAGGGTCAGTGAAGTGTGGTTAGGGTAGTACGAAGTCAAGCTAAGGCCAACCAAAGCATGTCAGTGACACTGCAAAGCTGCCCCGGAGAAAAGAGGAAGTGAAAAGACAAAAGGTGACAAGTCTTGCTTTTGTTCACACCTTCGTGAAATCAGCCATCGTTGCGCGGTAGATTACCAAAAAGAATTTATTTTTTTTTATATTTAGTATGCATTTAACTTGAACAAAAGAATTAATGAATTAGAGTTGGTGAAGTTTATATTAATGTTGAGTAATAAAGTAAATGGCGTTAAGAAGTAGCATTATAAGAATTTATTTTGTTCATAGTTGCCATTCTTATAAGTGGCAACACCTGCTTACAGCCAATCATAACGAACAGCTGCAGCAATGAAACTATGCATCCACGTGGTACGATATGAAATCGGACGCAAGCATAAAACCAAATACACTACGCACAATCAGTCTCAATCGTGGCAGATTGCAGTCGGAAGCAGTTATCCTGCAAGGAAATCAAGGTACATTTCTCGTAGTGAGTAACAACTAAGTAATTCGTGCGTCATTTTGCTAAACCTGCAAGGGGATGCTTGTGCCTTGTTTTTATTTGTTTTTCAAGTTTTTTAAGTTTTATTAAAACTCTTACACAAAAATACCCTGCATATGTAAACAAAAGTCGACAGAAACCTAGAGAAGATAAAATGTAGCATTTGTAATGAGAATTACCATTATTATTGTGTGAAATTGAGCTGAATTTGTTTTTATGCGTACTACTGGACCGCAAATTGTTTGCAATGTCTGTAACTCAAAGAGACTTTCTTCTTTACGCTCCCCTCCTCCTTCTGGATCGTAAACTACTACGGTTTCAGACGTAGTGGGAGTGCAAACAAAAAAGAGCGCAGTAAAGAGAGCAAGTATCTCCAATTGCAGAAGCAACAAAACATACCTAATCATCAAATTCAACAACAATCCCTCCTACATAAGCAGCAATGTCAACAGAGACAAACACAATAAACTCAATATCAGCCACAACTACAAATAAGTACAAATGTCATTCAGCAAAAAGAGGCGAAAGCTAATGTGAACAACAACTCTGACATAGAATCATTTGTGAGTCTAAATGAAGCTGAGAAAATTCTTTATGGATCATCAATTACATTAGGAACGCTTTATGTTGAGATTATATCGTTAAAAGATATGGAAGCTTATGAATTTGCTAATATTGCTTCTCTACAAGTTGAGATAAGGATTTTTTTTTTTTTTCGATTGTTCCCTGTGGTCCCACTTACCTGCCTAACCGCACGAGAGGCGCATCCGTCTATCGTACGGATCGGTGACCGACTACGAACATCCCGGACTGCTCTGCGTTCAGTAAGCGAAACCGAAGGTGTGCGGCACATCCGACTATCGTACGGATCGGTGACCGGGACTGCACTATTTCTTTAAAATAAATGATGGGTTTGAGCTATATCCGATCACTAATTAAATAAAATTTCTACTAAGTCCAGAGGCTATGCAGCAGAAACAAAGGAATTTCAAGAATTAAGATATACTCGTATATTATTTTTTGCCTTATACTATTGTAAGAGTCCACGGGAGGGTATTATAATCTTTAAATATACACCGAAATGGACAAAAAAGAGCGTAATTAGAATTACAAATATCAAGTCTTAAGAAACGAAAATGTCTCAAATTCCTTCCTGGATTATTAATGTTAATCATACCTTGCAGTAACTCAGAGTTCATTGAGCCGGAAAACAGTTTATTTAAGAAAGTAACATTTAGCATAATTCTTCGACTGCACAGAGTTGGTAACCATATTAGTTTAAGACGATTTTCATATGAAGGCAAATTTAAGTGTGAATTCCAAGGTAGCTCCCGAAGTGAAAACAATAGGAATTGTTTCTGCACCGACTCGAGCATATCAATGTATATATTATATTGTGGGTTCCACACCACTGATGCATATTCCAATATTGGACGTACAAGTGAAGTGAAAAGCAGCTTAGTCGTTTAGGGGTTATCAAATTCTTTAGACCATCGTTTATAAATCCAAGGACACCTTTTGCTTTGTTAGCCATTAAACTTCTATGAACGTTGAAGCGAAGTTTTTTATCCATAGTGACGCCTAAATCTACAAAATTTTCAACCTTTTCCAATTTTACACCGTTTATATAATATGAAGTATCAATTTCATTCTTTCTTGTAAAAGTCATTTGTTTGCACTTTTTGAGATTTAAGGTCATCAAATTTGTATCACACCATTTAACAAGTTCATTTAGGTTTGATTGTAAAGTTTTGTGATTAAAATAATCATTAAAAGAATAAAAAAGTTTTACATCATCAGCATACATTAAAATATGAGCCAAATTTTTAATATAAGCCTTACTTCCAGATTTGTGAAGTGGGATAATGTAAGATTCTTTCCATGATTTAGGAAAATAGCCCAAAATCAAAGAAATATTAAAAATTTTTGAAAGAGGATAACAAAGACTACTTGCACAATAATTCATGGTGTTTATAGGAAATTATATGTTGAAGATGAATAAGTTGACTCAAAGAAGTTTGCAAACAAATTAGATATTTAATTTTTTTCGGATGATGTTACACCATTATAAGACATCTGAAGAGGATACGCAGATAATTTACGTTTGATGTTTATAAATTTGTAAAAAAGTCTAGGATTATTCTTAATGTTGAGTTTTATATATGAGGTGTAGTTTAAATAAGAGCGTTTATTAAGATTTTGATAATTATACCGAGCGCGGGAATAACTTCTACAATCGATGGTTTTACCAGACATTTTGAATTTTTAAAACCGGCGATTTCTTACTTTTTAAGATAGTTTAATTCATTTGTTACCCATGGAGGACCGCTTGAAAATACTGGCTTATTAAACTTCGGCACAGATTTGGAAATACAATTAAGCAAGCACACATTAAATGATTTAAAATAGCACTCCATATCAGCCACAGAGTAATATTGTTTATCCGGAAGTATAACTGACTAGTCGATATGGTTTAACAAGGAGTTAAGTCAAACATAATTTGTTGTTTAAAAGTTGAAACAAGAGTTCTACATGCTAAGCTACATGCTAAAATATATTTTAATAGAAGAGTTGGGTGATGTTTGTCCTCCGGTAAAACTAAAGGATCAATGCGACTTATATTTATGTTAACAAATTCATCAACAAACGCAAGATCAAGGTTTCTGTTGCTCGTATTAAGAATATTATTAATTTGATGAAGACAACAATCAGAAAGAATATCCAGAAATTCAGTTATTTCGGTATTGGATGAAGTTGGTGTGAGAAGCAGCATTGTCCGTTATATTCCATGCAACATATGGTAAATTAAAATATCCAAGTACAATCATGGAATCATTTACAGTGAGACGATTATTTATTCCTCTAAATTCTTCAGCATGTCGTATATAGGCAGTGTGATCAGCATTTGGTTGTCTTCATTTAAGGATTTTGTCCCTGAAGAAGTTTTTGAAAAGGTGAACAACAAAGACTTTTGGCCGCGTAACACTCTAGTTCGGGAATTCGAATATAGAAACAGCCCACGCTCTGAAAATATTGCTAGTTTACCACAGCGTTCTGAAGATCAAAATGTTTCAAAAAACTAATTTACGACCGGTTTCCATCTTTAACCATCGCTTATCAAAACGTTAGAGGTTTAAATACTAAGTTATCTGATTTATTCATTAATAGTTTCGACTTTGAATTCCATGATATTCCGTTTTCTGAAACGTGGCTTCGGGAAAATATATTGGACACTGAAATTCTTTGTAGCAACTATCAAATATTCAGAAAAGACCGTAAGTCTAAAATAGGAGGTGGAGTCCTTCTGGCGGTGCACATTTCATTATGACTCTTACACTGTTATAAAGCAAAAAATAATTATACGAGTATATCTTAATTCATGAAATTCCATTGTTTTCTGCTGCACAGCCTATGGGATTTGTATAAATTTTATTTAATTAGTGATCGGATATAGCTCAAATCCATCATTTCTTTTATAGGAATAGTGCAGTCCCGGTCACCGATCCGTACGATAGACGGATGTGCCGCACACGTACGGTTTCGCTTACTGGACGCAGAGCAGTCCGGGCTGTTTGTAGTCGGTCACCGATCCGTACGATAGACGGATGCGCCTCTCGTGCGGTTAGGCGAGTAAGTGGGACCGCAGGGACCGATCGCAAAAAAAATAAAAAAATACATTAAAAGCCTTAAAGTAAATGGAGGCATTCTTCTTCGCCTTCTATTATCAGGCATAATAGCACGCCTGCTGTGGGAAGGCAAAATTTAGTTTTGAGAATGCCTCATACAATCGCAGCAGTGCTAGCAGGCCTTCTCCGAGACAGGACTTGCCCAATTGCTTGTTGGGAAATTAATGATTAAGCTTTGAGTGACTAGTGCTTGAAATATAATATATATAATAAAAAGTATTGCACGGTAGCATTCGCATTTGCTTTGAGTGGGCAGTGTTTTCATTAGATTTACAAGTTTGATGCTTAATGTTGGTTCACAATTCGTTTTGTGTGAGTGTTTCACAACTGCGTATGAATGAATTCGTGTACATCTCTGGTATGCGCTCTCAATAAAAAAATATTTCTGGTATGATCGAGGATGAGAACACGAAAGGTATGGCCAATATCTCGATATCGGTGAGAGTTTATTGCTTACCGTTGTTTAGTTTCAGACTAGGCTTCATTATCGGCCAGACCTCTCTCGTCTTCGGTCTACACTAAAACTTTTTTTTTTATAACGTCTCGTTATTGTTGCCACTATCGGAGAACGTAGAAACGTTACCGAACTACATCGGTTATCGGTGAATCACTACTTAGCTCTCAAGTTACGAACAGTTTTTCTTCGCAGAAAACATTGAGCTAGTTTTGAGGAAAGGTTCGGAATAAATCTTTTATAAAAATTTAACAACCTTAAATAGGAACTGAGTGAGGTTAACTCTGTAGGGGTCGGTGCTTTAAAAATAGATCTCATTTTGTTTTTCATTAGCACCTTTGGAGTTCATTTGATGCCCTGACATCAAACAACTTTTTTAGAAAGTTTTATAGATCATTTATGGCGTACAAAGTTCAACCTCGAGCCCACTGTCACTAAACTCAAAATAAATTTAAGTTTTTCATAGTTTTTTTCATTCCCAAAGTATTTTCTAACGATTGTCTTAAAAAATTTTTCAATCCCTGTGACTTTCATTTTCTTGTTATTAATGGCCACAATATTCCACTGTGCGCTGGCGGTATTTACGTCAACCGCCCGAATTCTGTTCAACTTATAATGTTAATAATTTTTGTTTTGCGATTTTTTCCGATGAAAACAAGGGACTTTTTTTACAATCACTTACATAAAAACTAATAAAATATATATGTATACGCTGAGTTTTTTGAAACGGAAAATGTATTAAGTCATATGCCACCATGAAGGTCAGTAAGAGTTCGCCACAAACCAAATCTAAAATTTAGATCTGTTTAGTGTGTACAGCACACACACCGAATTTCGGGGGTATTTCATTAAAAAAATATGTGAATGAATGAGTGATGCGATTGTTGGGCAAGTGAGGGTCGTTTTTCTAAGTAGTTTTTTACGCTGAGTCCGAATCTGGATTCAAAATTGACCCATCATGTCAGAATTCTGAAATATTTAAGGCTAGGTACCTAAAAAATTATGTTTTTTTTTCTACTTTCGAGGCCATGTTAAGGATTCAAAAAAATCGTCATTTAGTACCGTATATCCCTTTTAAGACAAGCTTTTAAATGGGTATCTATGATATTTTCTCGCAAAGTTACAGCCATTTTAAAGTTACATGAATTTGAAACCGGTTGGTTAATATGTTTGGGTCATAGGGGTTCAAATTAATGTCACTTGAAAATGGATGTACCTTTACAAGGAATGATCATAGATCACCACTTGAAAGCTCATTTTGAAGGGCAAAGACGGTACTAAGTGATGCTTTAGTTAAAAATAAGCTGAACAAATTTTTTGAACTCTGTACATGGCATCGAAAGTAGGCAAAAAAAAGCATGTTTTAGATACTCAACCTAAAATAGATGGGTCAATTCTGAGGCCAGATTCGAATTTATTCATTCACATACCATTTTAATAAAATATAGCTTTTGCATATAATTTACATATTAAACTTGCAGGCTTCGGAGCCACCATACAAAAATGAGATACAGTGAATTTCGTGAATTTTTTTTCATACCCCCAAATTACTTTTTAAGCAATAGCACCTCAAAAAAAAATATAGGAAAAAAATTTTAATCACCCTAATGTACATGTGTAGAAGAGTCGGGACAGAAGTTAGTTTCACTAGAAAATAATAATAATAGAGTTTAGCTACTACAGCTATAAGCCTTCTTAGCTATTTAGCTTGAAGCTTTAAGTCAAGTAAGAAGCTTTTTTAATAAATAATGGAGATGGAAAAAATTATAAATGCAATTAATTTGTTGTTTTTTTATAATTTTTTCTTAGCTTTATCGCACTTTCTCAACATATTCACTCAGACCATGTGATATAGATATTAAAAATAATTATATGTGTAATTTTACATGGTCCAAGGCGTATATGTTAGAAAAAATTTACCCTGCATGCTGTGGGGCTCGGACAACACAAACATAAAAATACAAACCACCATTAAGCTACAAATTTAGCTACAGTTAGTTTTCAATCTAAGCTTGAGTTGACCTTTTGACAAGCTAATGTTATAAAAATCGCAACTGTTAATAAGGGTTGTCATGCGATTAAAAGGAGCTGTAGCCATATAATTAGTTCTACTAACCGGTTGATAAAATAATTGATTAGAGTTACGAGTACTTCTCCGTATGTATGTAAACAAGAAGCTCTGGTGCAGCAAGAGACCCTGTTACAAGTTGATGTAAATAAAGTATATCCGCAATATTTCTACGGGACCTCAAAGACTGTAAATGTAATAATTTCAAACGATCCTCATAAGGAGGAAGGTTCAAAGAGTCAGTCCAATTTAAGCTATTGAGAGCAAAACGAATAAAGTTTTTTTGGAATTCTCTCAATTCTATTTATATGAATATTATACAATGGTGACCATACTTGGCTCTCGTACTCTAAGTGAGGACGCACTATTGTATTGTATAAAGTCATCGTTACTAAAGGGCTATTAAATTCTTTTTCCACCTCTTAATAAAGCCAAACAGAGATGTGGATTTTTTACAAATTAGATCAATATGCTCATTAAAAGTTAATTTAACATCAAAATGTATGCCTAGGTCTTTGACTAAATCGACACGACATATTTTCTTATCTTTTAATTGATAATCAAACTCCACAATATTTTTCTTCCTGGTGAAAATCATAGATTGGCATTTATCAGGATTAAGATGTAAAATATTTTTAGAACACCAAACCTCGAAGGATTTCAAGTCAGACTGAAGTGGAATAGTATCGCCAACCCTCTTTACGTTCCTGTAAATTTTCATATCATCTGCATATACTAACAGATGGGAGTTTTTAATAACATGTGTTACATCATTAATTGCTAAAATGAACATGAGCGGCCCCAGATGGCTTCCTTGTGGAACACCTGATGCCGCGCTAAATAGGGAGGAAAACACCCTCCGAAATCTTATTTGATATGAGCGATCAGATAAATAAGATTCAATCCAGCTGACAAAACTTAAACGAAATCCAAGCTTCTTTAACTTAAACAAAATCAAATTATGTGGTAATTTGTCAAATGCTTTACTGAAGTCAGTGTAGATACAGTCAACTTGCCCACCAGAGTCAAAAGAGCTTAAAACAAAAAAAGTGAAATCAAGGAGGTTAGAAACTGTAGATCTGCCATTAACAAAACCATGCTGACGAGTTGTTATGACTTCACCACAGCACACCTTAACTTGATCGTATATTATATGTTCAAAAATTTTCGGTATTGATGATAACTTAGCCACGGGCCTGTAGTTTGAAACATTATTTTTACAGTCTTTCTAGAAAATAGGGCTAATGAATGCACTTTCCAAAATTTAGGAAATTAGCTTTCTCCGACTGATTTATTAAATAAAAAGTTGAGGGGCTGACTCAGCACAGAGCTGCAGTTAACTAAAACTGTCGCAGGAATACCATCAGGCCCGGAACTGAAGTCACCATCAATAGACGAGATATATTTCTCAATGAGGTCAGGTGTGAAAGATATCTCATTAACCAAAACTAAAGGATCGTTATCCATATATTCAAAATAGTTGATCTCAGGGCTAAATAAATCCGTAGAAAATGACTCCTTAAACAAATTAGCAAACAACCCGGCTATAATTTGAGGGTTGCTAGTGAGCCCATCAACTGTTTTAAACTCAGATGGAAACCCGTCAGATTTTTTTTTAGAATTAATAAAACCCCAAAAATTCTTGGGATCATGAAGAATATTAAGCTTAATTTTATTCAAATATTCAGAATAAACTAAAGCTGACATATCTTTAAATTCAATAAACAGTCGCTGATAAGTAACTAGGTCATTTTGGTCCTGGCTACAAACGTATTTGTTCCATGCCCTATTACGGCCATTACGAATTTTCTTGAAATCCTTAGTGTACCAAGGGTACGAAGAATTATTAACGTACCTCCGCGTATATGGCACCGACAATGCAATGGCCGAAAACAATTCACCGTAGAAAAATTTAATGCAGTCATTGAATGTATTATTGTTAAAATAAATAAATAATTCGTCTAGTTTATTTCTTAAATTCTCATTCAATTTCAAGAAGTCAGCGTTCTTGTAATTGAATTCATAAACATTAACAGAAGGACATGCATTAGTTAAATTTTCAATGGCAGATTGATACACAATACTTAAAGGTGGATGATAGGAATCAACATTAGAAAGAGCATGGATAGCATTTCTTACAACACCATTACCACTAAAATGGGCTGTTTCACTTTTACATCCCATTGCATGAGTTCATACAACATTGCGCTACCTACGGGAAAGAAGAGAACAACGTCTGCTGGGACAGATAGTTGGCTATATTATTTACTTTTGCATTGTTTCTTTTCTTTTGTCTTCAAAAATTTGCACGTGCCCCACCTTTTTGCAATTGTAACAAATAAAATTGCCTTCACCAGCGTTGTTTCTCATAAATATGCATGCAAAAGTTTTAGGCAGCGGCTCAACAAGAATCTTACACTTAATGCCCTCGTCCCGCTGAGACCAAATAAATTTGACAGCGAGAGCTATTGAATTGAATTGACCTTATTCTAAATCAGGGGTCGGCAACAAGAATGATAGCATGCATGATTACGCATTTGGAGTTTTCAAATTAAATTCCTGTATTTTTCTATTATTGTAACAAATAAATAGGGGTTGCCGAGTACTTTTTCCTCAACTACGTTTTATCTTATAACAGGTCATTTGAAAAGCTAGATGGTGCCACTTGAATTAAATTCATATGATGTCAAAATTTGACAGCAATCGGTCGATTGGTTCGTGAGTTATAGCATTTTGAGTGAAGCAACTTTTGTCATTGAGCACAAAATGGAAAAAATGAATTTCGTGTGCTGACCTGTTATGAGAATATATGATATTTTTTGAGTTTCACAAAAGTTGTAAGGATACGTAGATCTTGTTGTAAGAAATGTCAAACAGATTCTAACTCAGGTATTTGTGTTATTATGTTTTCGTTCTTATATAAACATTTTGATCTAATTTTTACTTAAGTATTACAGTTTACATCAATTGCCTGTTCTGAAAGTTTTTCTAAATATTTTTTGGTTACTTGTTTTCTATTCTCATTCAAGTCATTTTGTCGAGCTGTCTCATATGAATTGTTAGCTCCTTTCAAAAATTGGGTCTTGAAAATATTTCTGCCACTATCGCATCCATTGCGCTTCGCTTATGACTTATTATGATAATCTTATTTTCAAATCCGAATGTTGACAGAAGCGGTCACTATGGGGGAAAAGGCACTTTTTACCCCCCCCCCCCAAATATTTGGAAAGGCATTGCCCTTCAAGCTCCGTTCAGCCTGACAGAAGATTAATGTTGTGCTTTCGGCTTTAGGTAAGCCTGTCTGTTATGCTGGATCAGCCTGGTGCTAAAAGTAGGACAACTTCACTTTGAAACAGCCTCTGAATCAAGGTAGAAACCAAAACTACCTTATGGTACTATAGAAGCTGACAAGCCGTCCCACAATAACATGCACGTGTACGTGAGGTGACTGGCCAGCCAGCCATGCCAAATTTCACTTGAAACCCTTTAGAAACTGTGTCTCCCAATATTTTTTCGAAGTCTCCGCTTCTGAGTGTTGATAAGGTCTCATCAAATTTTACGAAACAATTGACTACGCGATACTTTTTTTAATGTACTTATATATTCTGAAATTAATTTTTTTTTTGAATTTATTTTTTCCGATTCAAGTAGTTCTCATCATCTTAGGCTTTTATTATTTCAATAACTTCAGAGCTTTGTGCTTCTCGACCCTAATCCCACTCAACCAATAATATCAAAAGAGTAGTTGGAATACCAGAAAACACGATTTTATTCACATTAATATATGTATATAATATGATAACATAATAGTAAAAAGTGTTTTTTTTTTGGAACATTAGTGGCAAAAAATTAACTTTATTATATAATTCTTATTCCACGGCAACTCTAACCGTCACAACTATTTTAAAACCTAGATCACCTTAAAAAAAGGCTAAAAATGGGCTAAATTAAATTTTTCGAGCTAGAATAAAATTTTTATAACCAGTTGTTTTTTAATTATGTGTACTCATAGTTCGCTTAAAATAACGAAAACGAATTAGATTCAGATAGATACATATATATGTACATATGCACATACTTTGTCTAGCGTCGAAATATGAAATGGTGTAAAACGCCAATTTCACTTTAAAGATAAAGTCGGCCCAACTCGCCATGAGCTCATAATGCTATTTTGATCCGGGAAAATCAATTGATAAAAATATTATTGTAAAATATTTGAAAAATTTTATGTCAAAGTTACTTAAAATTTGATTTGAAATTTTTACTTTCGGTTTTCTATACAAAAAAAATGTAAAATTCAAATTTGAATAAGAAGTAAAAGAGAGCATCCTTTTACTAGTTAAGGCAATATTGTTTATATTTTATTATAAATTTCTTGATTCCAAAAATGACTGTCCTTAAACGTCGGCAATTCTTCTGAAGCCCATAACTCGGCAATTAAGCTTCATACGAAAATAAAATTGTGTGTACACATTTATGTCTACCAGATGTATAACTAACCGGAATATAAACAAGTTTCACGACCTCACTCTATTGTCCGCTTCGCCTGAAATGCCCCATATATCTAAGAGAAAGCTTTCCCGAAAATCTTTTATTTTTGCAAAGCTCTAGAATTGTATTTGTCGTGATGCGCATGAGAAGCTGCAAATTAACTTTTGCTTAAAATTTTATCACTTTGATTTTTGGTGTCAAAGTGCATCTAAAGTTTTGTATTAAATAAAGACTTGGAAAACAATTTTCATATTAGCGATTAACAACCTTTCTCAAACTTTTAAACTTGCATCAGACAAACCCGAATCATAATATAGAGAGAGGGCTTTACTATCAGCCGTGCTCCCATTTTCGGAAACGCTAAAATATTGCGATTTACTTTTCAAATAGCAAATGTACGTGCTCCGATTTTCGCAAATCGAAAAATGTTTCCGGTTTCAAATCCGAAGCTGTAGGGTCGGTGAAATGAAAAGTAAATTGCCGTTTTCGTATAAATAAACAACAGACTGAAATCAAAATTTTTTTTATGTTCTTCTGTAATGTTTTAAAATAATTTTGGCGTACTCAAAAACAAAAATTCAGGTTGATTTCATTGTGTAAGTAATTGTTTACTGGCCACACCTCAATTTTTAATGTTAAAAAATTTTCGCAATTTGTTTTTTCCGAAACAGTTTCGAAAATCCTTTCAGGCCTGCCATGTTTCCCAGTGCAAGTGCTCGCTTCCTATTTAAAAGGAAATAGTGATGAACGAATGGCAATAACTTTTTCTACAGTTTTTTTCGATTGGCCTCAATTTTCCATATAAATGGAAAAATTCAAAAAAATGCACTCTTAAGAGCACATACATCACAAAAATTCTTGTAAGAACTTTAATTGTCAGAAGAAGAGTCTGACAAAAATTGTAAGGTATGAAACTAGCAAATAGTATTAGTGATATGGCAGTTATGACCCAAAATAGGTAAAAAACCATCCTTTTTTTCGTTTTTATTTGAACAAATTTCAACTTTGAAGTTCTATATTTGTAATCAATCATGTATGTAAGAAAAAGTTAACCTTCTTATCGTCTGTAAATAAGTTATGATGTTCGAAACTAGAGCATTTAATTAACGTCAGTCCAAAAACATTTTTTTTGTCATAAAGACAGATTATTTTTAAATCGATTAAGGCAGATCTCATCAATGGCACATTTATCAAAATTATCGTCGTTTGAGCTTTGTAAGTAAAATAAAAAATTTGAATAAAATTTCTGAAAGGGCTTTTTTTCAAATTTTCTATACTTCTCTATTTTATGGGTATTTGAAAAAAAAATTCTACGGAACTAATAAAAACAGTCATTACATTAATTAATGGTCTGGATGAATTAATCTTATGTTTTCTTATCAAGTACCCCACTGTACGACGGGGTACTTTAGCACACGAAATTTTATTACGAACTGAACTTTTGCTTTTTGTAAAACGAAAAGAACGTCAAATAGTTAGAGTTTCGAATGTAATCGTTGAATGACTACCATATGTTACGGTAATTAATTGGTACACTTGAATTGGTTTGGAACTATTTTTTCTCAAAACAATCAATTGGAATTGGCGATCTGCCTCGTCAATTAATATCTGAAGGTTTATTTTGTAATATCTGCAGTAATCGCATATTTATTTAGCCTGAAGCTAAGCAAAATCGAGAAAATATTGTCTTGAATAAATGGCTCAACCATGAGAATATCATTTAATGATTTTTACGAAGATGCAGTGATGAGGTAAAAAATTATGGGGTGTTTTATGATTGTCTACCGGTGCTAAAGAAACGTGTCCTAAATCACGATATTTTCGCATGAAATTCCTGTACATATCACGGAGTTCAGAATCCTTGCTCATTTTCCAGTGACAAAAACCGTTTCTTTTCTGCCTCATATGAGCTACCTAAAGAACTTACATCTTCTTTAAAGGGTAGCCTTACAACAATTATACCAGAATCAGTTTGCCGTACTGTTTTCAGGACATAATTTTCACGAGCTTGTTGCTCTGGAATGAATTTAGGTTTGCTATCGTTTGGAATCTCCTCTATTTCCCAAAATTTCCGTAGAAGCGCATCAATATTTGAATCTACATCCACATCTTCGATGGTAATCGAGCTCAAATGACAACAAGCTGATTTTGCATAATTTCCAAAAAAATCCATCCTAACGAAGTTTTTATTAATATAGGCAAATCAGGGCTAAGATTTATCCAACGCGAAGCAAGTCATTAGCAACTGCTCCTCCCAATAAAATGTTAACCTTTTGTGGCTTATAAAAAACCGGATCAGCCAACTCAATGTTTTCTGGGATATTCCAGTCTTCTGCAGGCAATATTTCGTCCGGATGCAATGAAGAAATTGCTTTTGATATTGAAAATTGGGATGTAAAATAGAAACTGTTTACACGAGAACGCCACGTCACCGTAACACTATACTTAACTGAAGAACGCCCCTCATTTATAGTGGTAACATTGATAGCTTTACATTGTTTCTTTAAACGAAGAAAAAGAAGTCCTTTGTTATAAAATTAAGTTGAGACCCCCCATCTATAACTGATCTTGCGACATGAAACCTACCGGTGATATCCCTGATTTTTATTACAACGGTTGATATAACTACTTTGTCATCAGAACTCGAGGCGAAGTTCAAATTTGCTCTATTATTAATAGGCTCTGAGCTTAAACTTGATAAAGGGTTCTGTCGTATCGTACCTATGGCTGCAGTAGCCACAGCCGCTGCAGTCGAAGTTTTTCAGATAATTTATGCATAATTGGTTGGGCTTAGCGTATATATATCTTGAGGGGGGGCACTGGCAGTGGCGGACCCAGGGGGGCAGATATGGGGGTTGTAGGCCCCCTGGCATCCGCCGAAAAATATTTCGATTCAAGAACGTTTCAGAAAATCGAAATCGAAAAAATTGTTTGTGGTGGTGAAGTGTTGTTGTGATGTAGAAAATATATCAAAGAACATTTTTTTGGTTTCATTATAAAGCACAACAACACCACCACTACCACTCCCCCGTTTTCTATTTACAAGCTCACGATTTTCTATTCCACTTTCATAGCCAAAAAATAATCATAAGACCTAACTAAACTATACATGCATTGATTGAAGTCAGCTTATACAACTGTGCGCATACGCATAACTTTAAATATCTAAATTAATCAAAAAAAATTCTGAATGGATTTCATTTATTAAGGAAATATGAGATGAAATAAGATTTATGTAATAGTGGTAATAATACATAAGTTTGATATTGTGGCTACATTGTTTCCTAAGTTCATGTTACTACAACATTGCCACCAAAAAGTCTATTCTGAGATCAAAAGAGAACCCTTTGCTACGACGTAGTCTAAAATTAAAATGAAAAATTAATAACAATACATATTTTCCCATAACTTTCTTACATTTTTATTTTAAAATTTATTTATTTTAAAATTTAAAATTAATTTAAGCCAAAAACATTTATATTACTTAAATTTTAATATAAGGGTCATTCCATCTATAATGGGCCTATCATTACCCTCAAGTTTCTTAAATAGGCTGAAACTTTTTTCAGTGATTGGTCTATCATGTAGAAGATATAATAAGGCGAACAAAAATGAATGAAATTTTCAGAGATGATACTCCTGAATGTTCTGAAAAATTTGACCCTAATAAGGCTGAAATCAATTCAAACTTTATTATCTCACTTTCATTCTCAATGTTTCAATTTATATTGCAAATCATAAATCTTAAATTTAAATGCTTGTAAAATCAAATAGGGTGAAAAAACATGGATAAAATTTTCAGACATGATACTCCTGTATATTCTAAAAATTTTGAGCCTATAAAGGCTGAAATCGGTGTTGGAGTATTTGGGAAATTGATGTCTTATGAAAAAGTCAATTTTTTTTACCTTTTAGCACGTAGAAAACGTTTAGGCCTTCATTTATTCAGATTTGCAGTTTTTTTGTCATCTACTAGTACACAACTACCTAAAAATAGTATAAAAGCTAATTTGGATTGTGTTGGTTTGTTTATATTCATCAATGAATTTTTTTGTTTTACTTACGAGTTTTTTTAACACAATTTGAAACTTTTTTTTAAGCAATAATATTGATCAAAAAAATTTTATCGAATTTTTTTATATCTTCTACATGATAGAATAATCACTGAAAAAAGTTTCAGCCTATTTAAAAAACATGACCCATAAGCATTTTTGATATTTCAACGCCGACATATAGGGAGAAGTCCCTATTTACACGACAGTGAACTTGTGCTTCGACTCACTACGCCGACACCATATTCAAACAACAAAAAACTACTTTGATGTCACACGACGTCGCTCAAAATCGGTGTGTGTGAATAGCGTATTCGTTCATTTAGTTGCCACCGCCACCAGGTGGCGTGTGTATCATCTATGCTGCCGTTTGAATCAGTTGCCTTGGCTATGAGTTTTTCCATATGCTACTGAGTCGAATCTTGTGTCCACCGTTTATATGTAGATAAATCTGAAACCTCGCCGTCTTGAAACCCTCGACTGGACTACTGATTAGATAAAAAAGGTCTCTATGTTTTATAAGGGCTAAATTTAACCTTTTCATTTTTGTTATATACCTAAAAATATAAATATTTTTCGTTGAAAAATTCAATCAATGTGCGTTTTCACTAAAAAAAAATTTCAGGCCCCCTGAAGAGAATCTTAAGTCCGCCACTGGGCACTGGTATATTTGCAAACGAGTTACAATTTGTAATTTTTTTACCAATATATTCGTTACTTTTGTTATTATAAGTTTTGAAGTTTGGTTTCGGCTTTGAAGCTCCTTCAGCTGACAATTGCTGAATGCGGCGATCTATGACTGATTCACAGACTGACCACACTGGATGTTTATTATAATCTAAAATGCTCTTCAACTTTAATTCTTGGTGCCGAATTTATTTTGGACATCACCAAATAATCGAAAATTGCGTTTGTGATGCTCTTATCGTCACCAAGAGAAATCAAAGAATCGTATGTTGCTGAAACAATGTCAATCGTATTTCGTAGTGCTGATGCTGAAGGCTAACCTATTTTAGGCAGCTCAAAAAGTTGATAGATTGAGTCGAAAAATATTGAGCATTTCTTCTCATAAAGTTTTTATGAACTATCAAGCGTTTTCTGATAATTTTTCTCCCTTACTTGAAAGGCCCTGATCGTTCCAATTGCTTCCCCGGGGAGACATGAAATTAAATAGTTAAACTTTTCGATATCCGAAATGGATGTATCGGTGTGAACTAGGTTTTCAAATAAGCTCATAAAATTTTTAAATTCTGAGTACTTACGGCTGAATTTGGATAGGCGCATTTTCAGAAGTTGGCTGTGATGAGCACTAGCAAAACTTAATAATGTATCAGCTGCGCTAGCTCTTTTATTCTTTTCCAAAATGTCCACAAAGAGTGATTCTGTGCGCACACAAATGTTTTCTAACTCTGTCCTACTACTTATTTTGGGGTCACACTTTTCCAATTCATCTTGGAGCTTCATAGCATCAGCAATGTATGAATTCAAATGCGTAAGGGGGCAAGGTTTGGAAGTGAGATTTTAAGCGAATTTTTGTTAATTGTTTTTTGAGATTTGGCTAAATTATTTTATTTTTAAATTACATAGGCTTTTTTATTATATTTCATGGTATAATTATATAAATTTTTAAGTAAAAATATTAAAAATTGAGGCATTGGTGGCTATTTTCCCCAGACATGTCAAAAAAAAAAAAAGAATTTGCGGTGGACATTAGAAGTCGTCACTGGATTATCTGAAACAAAAAATTCAAAAAAATTATATTAACTTATGAGATTCTCGATTGAATTACGAAGAGTTTTTCCATTTTTATTAATTTTTGAGTTTTTGGCATCATTTAGAAAAAAAACAACGAAATTTTGTGTAAAAAAGTGCGAAAATCAACATATTTATTATTGTTTAGAAAAAAGTATAAATAAAATTATCTCGACGTAATTCAATTACAAAATATGTAAAGAAAGTCTGTGCAAAATTTCACGAGGATCGGTCCATTAGTTTTTGAGTTACAATGTCCACCGCCTTGAAAAAAGTAGTTTCGAGAAAAGCATGATTTTCATAATACTCACTTAGAATCCCTACCTCTTCAAAATGCTGTATCTCCGGTAATTCGGCTCCGATCGATCTGAAATTTTGAGAGAGTATTCTTGAAGATATGTACTTTCATACCAAACCTTACTCCCCCCCTTAAGCCTACACTTGAGTTCACCTACATTTATCGTGAAAAGATTGCTTCACTCGCAACATCTGATCAATACATCTGTTTTGCTTTAATTTTAAGAAGCTCGTATTCATTGTCTTCACTGTGTTATTACTTTCTAGGAGCCAATATTCACAAGAAACTATTCGAATTATTTAGTTTTTTTTACAGAATTAATCTGCAAAATTTGCTGGTTTCTAACTGCTTAGTAGAAACTGTGTAGCCAATTGTCGATCTAAGTTAATTGACCCTTAATAGTAATAAAATTAAATTGTATTCAAATTATATGCAATTTGCAATATTTTGGAATTAGAATTAATGTCCTAAATTATAACTGCTGCAAATTAATTTTACTTGCAAATGCAGTCGAACGTATTTTAAAATTCAAACTAATTTTGTCAGAAATTTTTGGTTAAATTCACGCACAATTTTATAAATTAAGATTAGAATTCATTTTCTAATTTTAATTGCTGGAGCATAGAGTAAACTTATCCAGCTGTAGTTAAGTGCGAATGCATGTGCATGCGAAATATTCGAAAAAAAAATAGAAAAATTGCTGTATTAGCATTGACCAAATATGCTATTGGTCTTATTTAGCAACTAAGTAAAATAGGAATTAAACCTTGAAACGAAAAAAAAGTCGAATTCACAGCTATCAACGAAGTTCTCAAAAACAAGAGCCCGTTGTTAAATGTCACCTTCAAAACAAGAATGTCGAACGAGTAAACACCTTTATTTTAACCAAAATTAAATAGGATACTGCAAAAATACAAATACGAAGATCTGGTCACATTAACAGTCACCAATCAGTTAACCAAAGTGTATTTTCTACGGCATGGACATGCATATATATATTTATAACGAAATTGCATATATGCGACCCGATGCTCGAAGTAACACTTTGAAAACAGGCAAAACCAAGCCACTAACACCATGCAATAATACACCAGGTACTAAGTTATTAATATGGGTTCTTATTCCTACATTATTTTAACTCTGGTTTTTTACGGGTTTCGCTTTGACAGGTATTCAAAAAGAAGTAAAACATATACAGATATTTAAATTTTTTTAGAGTGTTAAAAATTTGCTTGCCTTACCCACAATAATGCTCGATAAGTACATCAGCTTTTAACTGTTAACACTCTTACCTTGTCAACATCCCTGTCCTCCGTCACTGAAAATCCGCTTCGTTTACCAAAACTGGTTTACAATCTGCTGTATTGTTGAGCTGATGACAAAAAATATGTATGTACATATGCTAAAACAGTGAATTCTGCTATTCTTCACGCTCTGCGGCTGTGCTTTAAATTGCTTTAAGTGTCTCGATTAATTTGTTTTCAACTAATTTAATAAACTTGGTAGCCTTAACCGAACTTTATAACACACTTCAAACTTTTTTAATTTTAAGCTTTGTACGATTTATTTACACTTTATTCAACTTTGTGATACTTTTTATATTGATATATGTCGCTTGTAACTAATTTTGAACGTTTTTATCAAAGTCCCTGCTTGGGCGCCAAAAATGTTGTGACAGGTGTTTCTGTCGTAATAATTACCCGAAGCTAAACCGCAGAGCGAATCAAAGAACTAACTCAGTCAAGTGATTTTACAGAACTGGTTTTATTTCAATATGTAATTAGTAAAGTGGAGATATATTCAAATGCGTTCCACTATTGACAAAAAATAAATAGCTTTTGTTGAAAAATATGTAAACGAAGAGAATACAAAGTAATTAACCAAGAGAAAAAATTTAATGTTATTTAAAGTGTATTATGATCTGCTCCAACAAGAATTTATTTTCGATTTGGGCAGATATAAACAGTCGAATAACAAAAAAGATAGATGAAAATCAACGAGACTTATAGCAAGCAGGCGGTGGACCATTTGCTTTTAACAAACTTAAAGAACTAGAAGCTACAATTTTTTTTTTCCGTGGTGGAGCTGTTGGGAAATGTACGGCACAGACCATGCAGTACACTAACCTAAAGCTACCGTCGTAGACTTCAGAGTGTGTCAATTCACTAAAACCCAAACCTCTTTCTCAGGCCTCCATCTAACCTGGGACTGCGTAAGCATTGCTTCGGGGTAGGGCCCATGATTTGTCCTCAAATCATATTCCTGCGTCCAGGTCCCACTTATTTTTCCTGAGAACGATCTCAATAAAACCGGCAACTGCATTCCAGTTTTCTTCGCTTTGCAGCATCCTTTCGATCACGTCGTCAGCGGAGCACTGGCCGACTGATTCCTGTAAGGATGCGCGTTCGTTGTTCAATCGACTGCAATTGAAGAAGGTGTGCTCTGCGTCATCTTCATCAGCGTCTCCATATATACAGAAAAGGTATTCTGCTTTGCCCATACGGTGTAGATACTTTTGGAAGTATCCATGTCTTGATAAAAACTGAGTGAGGTAATAATTTACCTCGCCAAAGTCCCTCTCGAACCATCTTCTTATGCAAGGGATCAGTCTTTTTGTCCACCTGCCGCTGACTTCCGAGCGATATCGGTCGTGCCTTGCGTCCGTAGAACTTATGGTCAGATTTCCTTCCTTTTTTGCCTCCCAGACCATTTTTCGTCCACGGGCTAGTAGGTCAATGGGGATAACCTCACTTGTAATTAGCACAGCCGTTTCGGAGACTGTGCGGTACGCACATGCAACTCTGAGCGCGGCAGTTCGTTGAACTGACAGTAGCGTCTTTTGCCGACATTTCACTTCTAACGTTCCTGCTCATAAATATCTCGCTGCCGTACAGCAGTACCGAGTTTGTTGTCGCTTCCGTCGAAGCTTCCTTTTACTTTGCCTTGGTCCACCGATGTTCGCCATGAGCACACTAAGCAAACCAGTTATCATGGCTGCTTTTGTTGCTGCGTGTTGTAATTGAGCCCAAAATGTCAATTTTGGGTCAACTCGTACGCCGAGGTACTTGACTACTTTCTTTATTGTAAGTATGTGTTTTGTGAGCAGTATAACCTCCGTCTTTTCGGCGGCAAGTTGGACTCC
Source organism: Meiosimyza decipiens (assembly GCA_963680825.1). Classification (NCBI taxonomy): domain Eukaryota; kingdom Metazoa; phylum Arthropoda; class Insecta; order Diptera; family Lauxaniidae; genus Meiosimyza; species Meiosimyza decipiens. The sequence continues at coordinate 36,504,718 of OY804261.1, forward strand.
ATGTGTCTCCATCCATACTCTTGCCCTTAGCATAACCTGGCTTAATTTTCTCCTGGCGTCTTCGGTGTTGTGAGCCGTTATTACAGCTGCAATGTCGTCTGCGTACCCCAGCAGATGTGTATCATCCGGCATTTCGTCGTAGCTTAAGTTCCAGAGGTAGTGGCCTAGGATAGACCCTTGCGCTGCTCCCGATGTTATCCTTTTTGTTTTTCTTCCTTCGCGGGTGTCATAAATGAGCTCTCGACCCCTTAGATAGCTCTGCAGGATCCTCAGCAGGTATTGCGGAGTAGTAAACCTTAACTGAAGAGCTTCAATGATATCTGCCCACCTGAGGCTGTTAAAAGCGTTACGGATGTCTAATGTTGCCAATAAGACAATCGTCCTGCGATAAGCGAGTTTTTATCATCTTTTCTAGCAGCTTCCCAGCGCTATCAAGCATACACAATGGTCTTTATGCTTATGGTTGGGTAGAATCTCCATTTTTCTTTTTTGCTACGCTTCAAGTGTTTCTTGGCTCGCCTGTAGTTTTCGGCTTCATTTGTAGCGGCGCCTGTTCGTCTGGCTCTAATGAGTTTCTCCTCATCCTCAGGCAGTTTCGTCTGATTTCTGCTATTTCTTCCGTCCACTAGTATACGGCATCTTTCCTGCGACTTGTGCCAACTTTTGGCATCGATGCGTTACAGCCTTGAGCTAGTAGCTGCATAGTCGCATTCGTGAGACATCTGGCGTCTCTAGCTGTGTCAGTTGGCAATGAGCTGTCGTCGATATTTTGTAGCAAATATTCGGCTCTCAGGTTTGCTACATTCCATTTTTGCGTGCCTCTTCTTGTCGGTTCTTTGATCGGGCGGCTTCCTGAGTCTAAATGGTAAGTGATATACTGGTGGTCACTACCAGTAAAATCTTCTGGGACTCTCCACTCTTTAAGCATTCCAGCTAAGCTCTCTGAAACTAAAGTGATATCCGGTGTGGTGGCTTCACACCCTGGTCTTCTGAAGGTCGTAGCTGCGCCAATGTTAGCGATGGCTAAGCCCAGCCTTGCGGCCATGTTTAGTACGCGTCTGCCTCTTGAGTTTGTTGCTGTCATTCCCCATTCAACAGCTTTGTCTTCGATGCTTTCAAGCTTCTTCTGGAATTCAGTAATGCTATCGCTTGGGGTTAGGTAACAGCTGAGCAAAGTGAAGCTCGTGGCTTGTGCATATACGAAGCAGATCTCTGCACCTTTATGTGCATTGAAAATCCTGCTATTGCTAGGCAGCCAGATTGCTGCAGTACCGGTCTCATCTGCTAACCAGTTTTCTCGGTTCACTAGCCCATACTGTTCGCTTATAACGACTGCGTCCGCTTTCTTCTCTATTGCGATCTGCTCTATTAGCGCATCAGCCGTTCTGCTTCGATGCATGTTGGCCTTGAGTATTCTCACTTTGTCGCTTGGCACTTAGTTGAGCCAGGTACATGATTTACCCGACTTCGGCCAGCTTCTGTGCACAGGCAGCACTTTGGTCTCTTGCTGCACTCCTTTATTTTATGAACTGGCTCTCCGCAACTCATGCACAATCCTTCACCCTTTTTGACTGTTGCCCCCTCTCTCTTCTCTTTTTTGGGGTTTTCCCTACTCTTCTTACTTCTCTCTCCTTTTTCTTCTTTGTTTCGCCCGTTCTTCTGAATTATTTTCCCCAGGTTTTTCACCATTATCGGACTTTGTCTCGTTTGTTGCTGTTCTTTTTGGGCGAGGGAGGGCCGTGGTGTTTTCTCTTTCCCTCGGTCTTTTGCCAGTGCTAGGTTGCGCCAGACTTGATGCGTGCCTTTTCGGGCGGGCTGATGGGGTGCCATCCGCAACAGCTGCATTATTTACTGCATTCGTCTCCGAAGGTGCAGTCTTCTTCTTTTCCTCCTCCAATTTTCGCCAAGCCTTTCGACTATTCGTAATGATGTCAAACAGTTCCTCCAGTTCCGTGACACCTTTTTTTACATTCATGCTGATGTTCCTCTGTTTCTGCATGGCCTGCTTCATCTTATTGACGGTCATCCGGCATTTAGCCAGTGCCTGCTCCTCATTTTCACGCAGCTGAAGAAGATATTCTCTGCATTGCAGACTGCCTGGTGTGGATGCCGGCAAAGACGTCACAACTTCTATGTTGAATGATTCGTTTTCGATCTGTTTGGACAGTTCCGGCGTCTTTGTTAGCTGACTGCTGCTAGAAATCGTTTGGCCAGGTGTGGCTTTCAACACGTTTGTGAGCCTCTAAGGGTATGCACCGTGTTGGTTACCACTCCTGGGGGTTCCATCATTTTTTTCTGTTAGGTCCACTTCCATGACAGCAACGGTACCGGCAGCACTAGTAGCAGCGACCGGAGATCTCCTCAGCTTTGATCTCCTATCGAGAAGGTAGTCGTTCGTCTTTTCGTCCTTCTTTCTTGTTTCCTTTAAAATTGACATACGGTTTTAATTCCAGCGTATCGTGTGTAGGGGGGCGGGCTGCATTAGTCAAGAACGGGTATACCCTCGGGGTGAAACCCCTACCCCACTTCCCTGAGGCCTGACCTGCGCTTTGCTAGTCCCGGAAGACACGCCCGGAGCAATGCAAGCTACTACTCCTGCATCCAATACACACTCCCTGACCAGGGCCCGAAGTAGCTGGTTTCTGCTCCGTACTGCGACGGTCATCTCGGCAAAGCAAGCTCACATCACCTCCTTCAGCGATATCCGCAGGAAACCCGTTTCGTTTCCGGAGGATTTCCAATGTGCCGCGGCAAATAACGGTCATTTTTCCATCTATCAGCTCATCATCCATGTCCTAATCCAGGTCGTCATCATTTCCTTTTACTTAATGCTGTTGAAGTTGCTTACCTATTTAACATAATAACTTTTATGTTCAATAGTCAAACACCTCCCAGCATCAAGCAGACTAAGGGTACGCAGGTGCGTCAAGCCCGTAGAATCTAATAAAATATTAGATCCTCCCTTGCGACTACTAGAAGCTACAATTGCCAGTCTTTTAATGATGTCGATGACAGCTGACCCCTGCAAAAAAATTTTAGGCCTTGACTTTCCGAGTATATTAACTGTCACAGCAAAAAGATTTTATACCAGCAGGGGCAGCATTTAAAGGATCACCAGCAGTTGAGTCTGATTTAATAGAACTAGGTCGTATGGAATCACCATTAACCGAAGTTCAGCATGAACGAACAGCATTAGGGCAACGGCCATTGAAAAGAAAATAAAATATACTGACGAGCAAGTGAAGCTTATTAAGGTCGAAATTAAAAATCAGCAATTGGTTTTAGACGAGCTTAAAAATTAAAAAGAAATAGATTGGCATTGTTTTAAGAAAAAATCAATTTTGTTTCCTAGACTTAAATGAAAATAATCTGTGTTTTTATTCGTGTGTGTATGTAGATATTATTAGAAATATTTGAACTTTTTGCAAGAATATCATGAATTTAAATAAGCGTCTCATTCAAATTTGACGGTATCATCGGAAATATTCTCACATGACACCCTAAACCTATTATAATTAAATAAAACATTTTTGTGTAAAATTTAATTTCAATGTGTTTAATCGGGGGCTGACCAAAAGTTGAAACACTCTAAATTCAATTTAAAGGGTTAATTATAATATTGTGTACTATAACAAAATTCAATGTAAATGTGATTATATACAAAAAATATACCAATTTGTTGCATACAATATGTGTTATTTTTGTGTTACGTGGAGTTTCAATTTGTGTTGTCAAATGATGAGTTGCTGGTCGTTTTCTTGCTGAGATATGCTGTTCTGGTGTTTGTTGAATGTATAAGTTTGGTGTTTTCTATATGTTGTGTTTCACTGTTGTTTGTTGTGCGATTTTTGTTGAAGTGTTGATGGTTTGTGAACTGTTGTTTTTATGTTGATAGAAAACTACTACTCAAATGTTCTTCACCTACATTTTAAAGCATGCAACTTTATTTTCGTGAATTCTGCCATTAGGTCCATTGATTGGGATGCTGCGTTTATCGATTCAGGAGTCGAGGCTTGCTTTAAAGTTTTTAAACGGTTTTTGGCAAATATTTCTGATAGATATGTCCCAAAGGTTAGAACATATAACATCGCTCGAAGTTTTATAAAAAGTTTCTAAATACCAACAGTAACCATGATTTTGTGAAATATAGACATTATGTTAGAGAATTTAATTTTCTTGACAAATATCTGTATAAGCAACATATTTTAAAATTCGAAGTTTCTATTAAGTCTAATCCCAAGGCTTTTTGGAGTTTTGTCAAGTCCTAAAAAGGATGTTCCATATACCTTCATCAATGTTTTTGGGTGAAAAATTTTCTGATAACGCTGCCTCTACGGCGTATCTTTTTGCCGAATTTTTCAAGTCTAACTATGATCCACCTTTTGGTTGTATCCCTCCTGTCTTTGAAAATGTGGATACTGCTGTAAACTTTGGAGCACTTTCTTTGACAGAGGAAGATGTTTTATATGGTATTCGTGATATGAAACAATCAACTTCGGTTGATTCTGATGGTCTTTGTTCATTTTTTTAGAAAAAACTGTGCCCAGAGTCTATCGTACCCTTTAATGTTAATTTTTAACAATTCTTTAAAATCGGGTATTTTTCTTGATTCCTGGAAAAAGACGCTAATTACCCCTATTTATAAATCTGGATCTAAAAGTTATATTGAGAATTAAAGACCCATAGCCAAATTATCAACCATCTCCAAACTTTTTGAGTCAGTTGTTAAAAACAAAGACTATTTTGCAGTCAAAAATTTTATTTCACTTAATCAGCACGGATTTGTTTCGGGACGCTCAACTGTCACAAATTTGACTGTGTTTTCTGAGTATTTTCTGTCTGCTTTCTAACAAGGATGTCAGGTTGATGTCATTTATACAGACTTCTCTAAAGCCTTTGGTAAAATTCCTCATTTGCTCTTAATTCATAAACTGCATTTACTTGGGTTTCATTCCACCTTTTTAAATTGGCTAAAATCATATTTACAATGCCGTCAGTGTGCCGTTGCTTTTGATAATGTTACGTCCTACCCTTTTTACGCTACGTCGGGTGTACCGCAAGGCAGTATTTTGGGCCCATTGTTGTTTGTAATTTTTATTAATGATTTAACTTCTTTGTTTGTTCACTGTAATTGTCTCCTATATGCTGATGATCTTAAAATTTACATAAAAATTAAAAACTTTAGTGACGTTTTGATTCTTCAAAGCGAAGTAGATAAATTATTTCATTGGTGTCGAATTAATCATCTTTTTCTCAATCTTAATAAATGTGTTTACATGTCCTTCTCTAAATCCGTCACTCTTATTCCTTCATCTTATTGCATCTCTAGTGTACCGCTTTTGTCTGTTCGTGAATTCAAAGACCTTGGAGTTGTATTTGATGTAAATTTTTCTTTTCGTTCTCACCTTGACCATATTATTCCTAAAGCTTATGCTTTGCTGGCTTTTGTGAAACGTAATGGTTCCTCCTTTAAGGACCCCTATACACTTAAGGTATTATACACTAGGCTTGTCCGATCTAGGCTAGAATATGCATCTCAGATCTGGAACCCTTTTTATCAAACCCTTGTAAATAGGATTGAAAGAGTACAAAAATCATTTACAAGAATTGCCTTACGGTCTATTAATTTTCAAGGAATTCTTCCTGTATATAGTGCTCGTTGCCAACTTATTGGCCTAAAAATACTGGAGGACAGAAGAATAATTTTATTACTTCTTTTTGTTTTTGATATTATTTCAGGAATGGTTGACTGCCCTTCCTTACTGAGGCTAATTCATTTTAATGTCCCCCCTAGATCCCTTAGATTTTGTGCACCATTTCATTTGAATACCGTGCGCACTAATTACGCTTCTAATGCCCCTATCTTTTGTGCATTATAAATATTTAATAGAATAAATTTTAGTTGTAACTTGGATTGGATTGGAAGGCTTTATTTAATAATTACTTTTAAGTTATATTAAATGGTTTATATATGAGGCATTTTGTTTTTCTAGTCTGTAAGAATTTTTGTTCATACACTGACATAAATAAATAAAATAGTTTAAAAATAAAATAAAAAATATATCCAGTTAGCCTTATTTAGATAGTTGAGCGAAGATCCGATTTCAACTTTGGAAAATTCGCTAAGGTTGTTGAAGAATGGTTTTCCAAAGCATCTTAGCCTGATTCTGGCTAAAGTTGGACAGCTGCAAGAGAAGTGCTCCAGAGATTCAATCTCACTTGCATTCAAGCAGCTGCCGCAGGAAAAATTAAATGGGATACCTAATCTTTCAGCATGCTTGCCGATTCCCCAGTGTATATTGCGATGTCAAACCGGCTCCTAGACAATAAGTAGATGATTCTCAGTTTATTACAAGAGAGCCAGACTGATCTGGCTATTTTGTTGGTTTTTAAAGACTTCCAGTGGTTTCCGTCTACAGACAGAAAATGCGAGTAGATTCTCTTTTAAACTAAACCGATGGAAATGTGATTCTCTTTCCTGAGCGGTTTCATTAAGAGAGTAACCTCGCGTAGCTAGTTCATCAGATTTTTCATTTCCCCCAATGTTGTCATTTAAGCCCACCGTTCCGTAGTAACTATTAACATTAAGTTATTTATAACCGTTTTTTTGCCATTTAAAGTTATAGACTTCATTGTACTGATCAATCGTTCATGTTGTGATGATCACTAACCGATATTTTTTTTACAGGATAAGTACATCGGAAGTTGCAGAAATCGATTTTATAAAATTGAGAAACCCAGAACATGATTCTCATAGAGCGGATATCATTTAAATAATAATTTAATAAGTTTTAAAATACAATGAGCACTCTAACATATATACAGGCGCCCCTCGTATAACACGGTACTTGTAAAACACGGTTTCGATATTACAAGGTACAAGAATTGATATTAATATAACACGGTTTCGATAATACACGGTAATATAACACGGTTTTGAAAAATATGCATTGGAAATTTGAATTTTTTTTTCCGTTCAATAAGGGAAATACCCCAAATTCATTGCTACAAAAAAATATCTCATTTCGTTTTGAGAAGTGAAAGTACATATGCGTTTTGTCCTTTGTAAATGAAGTTGATAAAGTTTTAGCTTGCTTTGTTTTTAACATTTTAGAAAGTAAAGTAAAAAGTGATAAAAAGTACATAGTAAAAAAACCTTCTTTTGCAAGTTTATAAGTGCATAATAATTTTAATGTGAGGTATGTAAAAAATGAAGTTGTAACGTTTATTGTAAATCTTATTTTGGACCCTAAATTAAGATAATGTCTGACAAGATCAAGAAGCAAAAATTTAAACGAAAATTTATTTCACTCGAAGAAAAACTTGGAATTTTAGATCGTATAAAAAGCGGAGAAAAGCCTACATCGATTGCAAGATCATTAAATTTAAACGAAGCTACTATTCGATCAATATTCAAAAATGAAAGCGAAATTAGAAAAAATGTTGCCGTTGGTAGCTCGCAAGGTGCAAAACGTGTGTCCCGCAAAAGAGATATAAATATCGTAAAAATGGAACTTGCTCTTATAATATGCCAGTACTTTAATTTATCAAAATTGGTTAAAACTTCTTTAATAAAAATAACTACGGCCATTTGATTGTTTTTTTATTATATTTTCGATCATATTTTGGTCTGTGCCAATAAATCATACATGAACAAATGTACTCACCAGTGACCAGCAGTAGCGTATCTAGAGGCGGGGGTGCAGTAAAAAATGAGGATCTTTTTTTTGTTTTTTTATTTGAATGATGATAAATTGATGCAATAAATTTGAATGTGTAGGGGGAAATTTCCACATGTAAACTGAAATACATATATTTCATTTTGCTCGAGTTTTTAAATGTCAAAATTGAGGACCTTTCCTTTTTTTTGTGAGGTTAATGAAATTTTTGTTGAAAAACACGAACATTTTTTTCGGTAAGGGCGGCAAATAAGTTCACGCTCCAGGAACCCGATGTGCACGGTACGCCTCTGGTGGCATGTGACCAGTTCATTTTGGTGATCATGTTTGCTGCGGATAACAAAAAAATTATTGATAGTACTCTGCCAATGCTGCTAATTTACCAGCAAACATCTATTAAAACTTTTTATTCCAAGATACACTTGCGCCATATTTGGAAACTCCAAAACATTTGTGACATCTCTCAATTTCCTTCTTGCAATTTTTTAGTATTTTGTTAGTACACTTTACTGTAATGGGCCATCGCAGTAAACATTTTTCTGTAAAAAAATAATAATTAAAATAAAGGTTTAGCATTGATTTTTGCTAACCTTTAGCCTTATGATTTAAGTTTTTTTAAAACCAATTCAAATTTAACACAAGTAAAACTTCGTCTGAAAATTTCATTTTATAAAGATTTAAAAATTTAACAATTATTTCGTATGTCAATTTTGAGTTGGCGAACCGAATCATCAAAAACACATAAAGCAGAACTTAAATGTTATCGTCATTCAATATTTGTGACTACGATTTTCATCTCAAACCTTTTATTACACTTAAATAAAATCTCCTCACAGAAAACGTGTACAAAGTTTAAATTGAGTAATGTGTAAAATGGTTTTAAAATTTTTATTCTCATCATATATACAATAATTCAGCCAGAAATATCCCTGGGCACTGCCTGACGCATACCCCCGCAAAACTTTGTTACATGTTAATGTTAAAGTTGGAGCCCAAATTTTGATTAAAGAATTACGTGTTTTATTATTTCAAGTCGAAGGCCAACCAAATAATATTTTTTATTTTTAAAATGGCTAGATAGCGCTAATCTTACCAGCAACTAACCATTTTGACTTTTGACTTATGTTCACCAAAATATCAATAAATCGTTTAAGCGCAAATTTAAAAAGAAATCGTTTAAAGTTAAAAGTCGAAACAAAATTTTTACAAAATATTGGATGTTCAAAAATTTTTAAGTTCCGATATACTAGAGACTCCCCTTTTCGAAAAATAGGTATTATAGGTTAAAGGTTAAGGAATAAAAGAATAATTTTTAAATTAATTTTGGTTGGGTGAAATGCCTGTAAGATCTATTTAATCAATTGAATTGTTATCATTTTTTACTTCTTGATAGTAAAAGCTTTTTTTTTCACACATCGTAAGCTAACATTATAAAGTATTAAATATTAAAAATCTGACATTGAGCCGATCAGTAAAACTGGAGGTAACAATCTTCAAGCATGAGAGGATTAGTGGAATTTCTGCAAATTATCAATGATTCATGTGCGTTTATTTTCGAAAAAAATATTTCTCAGCTAAATCCTCATATACGTGTCAACTGAATTTGTTGAAAGATGCAGGAAACAAACTTGCATCGCATTTGTAGATGTCGACTTTTTTTTCCTGAAATCCGTGCGGCTTGTAAATGAAAGACCGATATACATACATATGCACATAATCAGAGTAACATAATACATAACCCTAACCTAAGTAATATTTACAATCGCGAGCTTAGCAAAAAACAATAAAAGTTTTTTTAATAATAAATAAGCTTAATTCAAGATGACGACCACCGTATATTTTTGTTATTGTGGCTCGATATTTACCTTTGAGTTCTGGGTTCGATATCTAGTCTATTAGCTCTACATTTTTAATTAAGATGAACGCACTAGACATAGACTGGCATGAATTAACTCAAAATCTGTTAGTCTATTTTTCATAATTATTTTTAAAATCTATACTTTTGGATACAAACCTTCGTTTGGATATTGATTTAAGCTTCCGACTTTGAGCCAAAGCTTGTTAATATTTTTTATTACAACTAAAGTTCTTAAAAGATTTGTACTTAGCCTTCAGCTCCGAGGCTTTCAACTCATTATTTTTGTTTTCTGAATGCTTTTATTCCAAAAATTCAAACTTTTTAATTTCTTCATCATACCAAATCTCTTTCTGATCAAAAGCCGTGAAATATTACGTTTTTATTAAGGTATGATATACAAGCAAGTCTCGGTATGTCAAACCTCCCTCTAACGAATGGCCAAACTTTTTACATTGAGTACCTTATATAACGAATGTTTAATAAAATTTAACCCCCATATTACGAATGATGAATGAAAAACTTTTGAAACAATTAGAGAGGAATTAAAAATGTAAAAATGTTCGTATTTTAATGCTTACTTAGATTTGTTGGCGTTAGTTTATTTACATTTGGATTAATTTCTATTTAAGTGTTGTCGTAGAAATAATAGTCACTGTAATGAGTATAATAAAAACGACTTGACTCTACACTTGTCAATTTCAGTCAATAGCCTGTATTATGAGTGTCAATAATTGACAATTGTAAATCAATAGATTGAAATTGACTGGTGTCGAATATTGACTGAAATTGGCAAGTGTTGAGTGAAGTCTTTTTTATTGGCACTCATTAAGGGGCCTATATGAGAAATAAAAATTCATTAAGTGGAAAAATAAATCTATTGGATGAGTATAAAAGGGTGTGATTTCACGAAAATATGGAATACCAAAATCTTCCACATGCACATTAAAGAATTAATTATATGAATTGAAGATTCTTTGAGTTATTTAAAAAAAATATATTCCGGTTTAACGAATTTTTCTTGCCTTTATGTATACACATTGCTACTTTCATATTTTCATCGATAGAGAATAGACAACATTGCAGCCACTAGAATGCAAATAGCTTGACAGCTCCAAAAATGAGTAAGTAATATTGCAAAAGAGCAAAAGGGTCAAATTAAAGGGATTTTGAAAAATAGAGGTCATTCAACGTTTTTAATAAAAGAAGGGTCAAACTAATATATTCCTCACAATAAGCGCGCTGCATCTACAGAGAGTTAGTAAAATTTCTTACTCTCTCAATATGAAAAACAATATAAAATCCTCTTACCTAACTTATTTTACAGAAAATATACATGAAAATATCTATTAATGCTGAAGTCAACCTCTTCCTATGTTTACTCTCCAAAAGACTTTAAAAATAAACGAAAGTTTTTCTAATATTTGTATATTTTTTTTTCAGAGCATTGGACTTTTTTGCGCAATACATTTAACAATGTTATTTGGAAGAAAAAGTAACAATCACAATATACAAAGGATAAAAAGAAGGCAACAAGAATTTTTACCTTTATCAATTCAAGACAAACGTAATGAAGTACCTTCGCCACTTAGTTTATCACCATCGGCTCCTGGTCATAGACTGATGAAAACCGCTCCACCACCATCTGCATTATCAAAATGACAAACAATAAGTTTTTAAACAAAGTAAAGCGGATATAAGTACATATATGTAAAGAATAGTTAATAAAGTTTTCTAAATGTTTGTGACACTTAATTGATGTAGATGAAAATGTTATCAAATTTTTCAACACTATTATAAATCCTATAAATATTTTTAGGAACTTAATTGATGCATAAAAGATTTTGACGTTTAATTGTTGTTAACTGTCTAATTTAATGCAATTAAATTGTAAATAGTTTTTAAACAAATTATTAAAATGTATACAAAAATATTGTAACTAGTTTTTAGTTTTTTTTTCTTGTAATAACAGCTATCAAGTGGCAGTATGTGTACATATATAAAAAAATTCTCAATGGGTAAAATATTATTTCTTAAAATGATCTGTCAAATTAAAAGTCATGAAATTTTGCTCATACATTGGCATAAAGGGAGTCTAATACAAAGTTTTTTTTTTATTTCCTACGTAGGAAAACTAAAATGCGATTTACTAATACAAAAGGTTCTGTTTGAATTATTAAGAAAAGTTAACAATTACGTGACTTTAATTTGATACATTTCAAAACAGACTAGCTGCACACCGTTTCATCAAAATTGAGGTCTATCACATAGAGCTTATCTTTAATTGGGCTTATTTTCTTGAAAACAAATACAAAGCGATGGCCGATGAAACCGAAGCCCAAAAAGTAATTTCAACTTGAAATGCTGAGCTATATTTTGGCCATCGATGTTCGGAGTGTTTCTTTAATTAAATAAAATTATACGCAAAAAAAATTATTTTGGTACTAGCATTTTTTATCAATTAGCCTTGCTGTTACGTTCAAAAACAAATTGCCTTTTTATTTTTCTAACTACATATAAGTGCAGTATATTTACTTTAATTTTGCAACTGGTTCAACCAGTTTTAGTATTCATTGTTTTTCGGCAAAAAAATATCAAGCTTTTCCGGGCGTTCCATTTTCTTTAACATATTTTTTTTCTATATGAAGAAGAGAAGTGCTTGAGGAACTCTCTTCTTACATAGTGGACCTCAGGCTCGTCTTGATTTACCGAACACCTGAAAAGCTACGCTCGCATCCGGCTGAGCTGACTGGTATGACAATGACAGCTTGTAATAATTTGTAAGGATTTGGAAGAACAATTTTTTTTAATTGTTCAATTCTTACGTATTTTTTTAGAACGCTCACACCGGTACTCGCCTCGTTCTCGGTTTTGAGAACGAGGTTGTCGCGCAGCCTTGGTTTAACACTAGCTCGGATCGGAAGCAAGTGAAGTGTTTTTTGTTTTGATACTATTTTTTGAATTTTGATTCGATTTCTATTTATTTGAAATGCACCTTTTTTTCTATAATGTGAATTGGATCTGGACATATATATCTAATCTAAAAATTATCGTGTCACAGTGCTTATAACGAAACTTCTTACTTAAGCTTATGAAATTTTGTGTGTATATTCAGTAGGTCTGAGAATACTATACGAAAACTATTTTATTAAAAGATAGGAAAGTTTTTATTTCGATTAAATGCATATTCAGGGTAGCCCTCATACAAAAATATTTTTAAAACAGCATTTCCGCAAAGACCACTAAATCGATTCACATTTAATATACTCCACGTGTCATTTATGTTAATAAGCATAGATAAGACCATAAAACATTAATTCAGAGTGCATATTTAGGGTGCATAATTTTGAAATATCAATTTCACGAAGGCCGGTTAATCGATTCACACCGAATTCACACCACATAGCTTTCGCGTTAAGAAGCATAGCTTAGACTACTTTTATTAAAGGTCCATACATAGAGTGGCCCTCATACGAAAATATTTTTTAAAATTTCAGTTTCTCGAAGGCAGTTTAATTGATTCTCATGGAATTTACACCACGTAGCTTTTATATAAAGAGGCACAGCCTTGGTGGCCCTCATACAAAAGAATTTTTTAACTAGATCTTTCACGAAGCTGCTTTTTAAATGCTTATTATGGTCGATGGAAAATTTTTGCAAAGTTTGGTTTGTCAACATTTACACGACCAAATTCGGTGCATGAAATTCTTGTCTATTCTCTTTTGTGAATTTGTTTTGCGTTTACACACGAAAACTAGAATTTGTTTGTGCAAGAAAATTTCAAAGCAATTACTGCGTCAACCCGCCACAACAAACGTAAATTCAAAGCACAATATCAGCTAATGAATAGAACGAAAGGGATTTCGCGTGTACGACAAATTTTGTACACCACCCTTTCGTTTTTCCCTTCTTGCCTACAAACAGGAAAACTTTCTTTCAAGAGTTTCCTAGTGTAAACGTTGACTTTAGGAATATTGGCAATGACACTCCTTCTAAAACTGAATTCATAATATCTCATCAACTACTGGACGCAGACAATGGGACTTGGTACATAGATATGTACATAAAAGGTTCGGGCAAAAGTATGTTTTAAAGAAAAAATGGGGGTTAACATGCCTCCCTCATGCGAATATAACAACATTTAGTATATATCAGTAACTTTTTAATGCAAATGAATGAGACTTGGCACGTATAAAAGGGAAAGACTACAAAAAATTAAACTTGTCGCTCCACCAACCAGTAAGGACATAAAAACGTCTGCCAGGCCTGCTATATGTATGAGTTTGGGACAGAAGTTAGTTTCACTGGAAAAATTGGGAGTTTCACTTTTACATACCATCGCATGAGTTCATACAACTTCGCACCACCTACCGGAAAAGGGCAAAACAACGTCTCCCGGGATACCTAGTATGTATGTAAATGCCTCGGAGTCTCAGTGAAACACTATGTTGAAGTTACGAGTACTATATTTTATTAACTTGTGCTTAAATACTTACTTAGCATAAACATAAAAAAGAAATTGGTGGGTGCATCCAATAAATATTCAACGATATCGACATAAACTCCAACGCACGTTATAGAGTAACTCCAGCGTCTGTAAAACCCATGGTACAATTGTACATGGTAGCCCTATCTTGTTAAACTCAAATTATGTATCCGCGAAAGTGCCTATCATATATGTTTGTCAAAAACAAACAGAACAAAAACAAAAGAAAAATTCTGACAAGCTCGTGTTTTTTTATGAAAAAATCAACAATAAACAAAATCAAACAAAGCTGTTTTGACAGAAAATATAGGCAAAGAAATAAATAAGAAGATCGGTATCTTGCTTACCATGATAATTGCACCATTGTACCATCAAGTCACTTCCCACATTGCAAAGTCTAATAAGCTTTTGTGTACGCAAATCAGAAATTCAATCAAAACAAAACAAAGCAAGCGAGGTGAGCGCTGCAACCACAAATCATAAATCAAATCAAAAGAAAAGAAAAAACAAAGCAAATGAAATTTTCTACAAATTCAAGCGATCGTATGTATGCCGTCGTATCCCCATTTTTGGGGAAATAGTTTTTTGACCCATTTCCGGAAATTTTGTTTTATATTGATAGACGATAGGGAAAGCCAGAAAAATAGTTGTGGACATCACTAAGAGTGGATTAGTGACATTGGAAAGAACTGTTTTCGATCTATATTCGGAAAATATTTTTTTCGTTGCAATCGATGGGGAAATGTTGAAAATGGATTTTAGACATCACTTGGATGACCCTGACCCTGCAAAGGACCGTTTTTGAGCAATTTTCTGGAAAACTTTTATCTTCTGCAGTCGATGGGGAAAGGCTGAAAATGAACTATGGACATTACTTAGAGTTGCACCGGACCCTGGAAAGGACCGTTTTTGACAAACTTTCGGGAATTTTTGTTTTTGCTGTAATCGATGGGAAAAGATTGAAAATGGACTTTACACTGACCCTGGAAAGGACTGTCTTTGACCCATGTTCGGAAAATATGCAATCGAAAGGAAAAGGTCAAAAATGGATAATAGACATCACCTCCGGTAGCTCCGGACCCTGGAAAGGATTATTTTTGAGCCATTTTTGGAAAAATATTTTTTATCTGGATTCGATGGGGAAAGGTTGAAAATTACCTTTGGATTTCACTTATAGTGGGTCCGGAACCTAGAAAGGACCGTTTTTGACCCATTTTCTGGATTTTTTTTTTTATGCAATGAACCCTCAAGCCAATTTGCTGATTCCGAACAAGGAGTAAGGGTTAGGAATCAAATGCTACAGGAGTTCTTATTAGAGAGACTACAAATTTCACAGTGAACCCAGCTATACACCCATGGTATTCTAATAACTTAAATCTATCATACTTTCTAAAAATGTCATCTATTATCATGTCAACAATATGTGCTCTGTTTAAGCCAAAATATCGTTGTTACAGTTTTTAAAAACATTTAAAATTAGCTACTAAAACTTAATTATGACGATAGGTTAATTTCAACCATTTTCATATTTTAACTTAAATAAATAATCCTACTTTTGGGAACTAATACAACTTCATTTTTTCGTTTCTCATTATTCTATACATTGAATAAGTATAATCTTAGAGTCTTTTTTTCACCCCAATCTCACTTTAGCACAAACATTATGTTCCTTGGAGCCGGATCTGTATCTGATGCTTTCGCCTTTCTCTAATTAAACAGAAGCGGACTTCCTATCCCAGTTTTCTCTTGCTTCACCTTCGTGAAAGCAGTTTTTTTGTGGAAAGAACAAAAATTTTGATTTTCGTGGTGTTTTTTAATGAGCAGCGCGTAATAAAATACAAAAAAAAATTTTAAGTTTTGAAGGGAAATAAAATATATTAAAAGATAGATTGAAATAGTGAAAATCAAAAAGGGTGATACCAAGAACAAAAATTGGTAGAGAACGAGCGAAATTGCAGGGAAAGAAAGTCAAAATAATATTTTGTGTAAGCCAAATTAAAATCAGCAGAGGCAAAAAAGAGGTTACCGGCATTTGGCGCCAAAAAACTCTAAAAAAGTGAGTTGCATACTTTTTTGTTTTTATTTTTGGCAAATTGTTATTTTTTCAAGGTTATTGTTTGCACACAAAAACAGAAAGCTTTACATTATAGAAACAAGTTTCTGTTTTTTGGGTCACCTTTAACATACAAAAGCTCAATCGTTTAATTGAGTACTTTAAAATCACCACTTTGCTTAATTTTTCGTCAAAACTCTTGCGAAGTCGTTGACTTATTTGCTACTCTTGAGTTTGTTGTTCACAGCATCTGAGTTACTTTTATACTTATCGAAGATCTCTTGAGTGATCACTTGCCTAGTTGCTGAACTGGGTTTTCGCTCAAAGCGAAAAAAAAGCTTAAATTTTTGGCTTGGAAGATCTCTTGAGTGATCATTTGCCTAGTTGCTTAACTGAGTTTTTGCTCAGAGCAAAGTAAAGCTTTTATTTTTGGTTTTTGTTTTTTAAGTTGCACTTTGTATTTTTCTTTCAATCAAAGGCTATGCTTTTTATGTTCAGCTTACGTACTTGGTGTTTTTGAGTTCAACAAATATATATGTGAAAGAACATATTGCAATTTTATTTTGCAAATTGGATTTTAGTCTTTTTATTTACTTTAATTTTTTTGCAGTTCAATGAATAACTTTTTTTTTGTTCTGATTCTTTGTTTTTTATAAGTTTTGAATTTTCGTATAATCGTTCATACGTCCATGTGCACCTACAAACATACCTTAATTTTTTTGGTTGTTTATAAATTGTTACTAATTTAATGAATTTATTATTATTTCTTTGGCAGTATTGATTACTTTTGAATATTTTCTCAAAATTGAAATCATATTAAAAATATACAAAAGTGGTATTTTATTTGCTAAGTCGCTGCTAAATTTCGTGAAAAAAAAAATTTGTAGAATCGGAAAACGGTTCGATTATTGTTTTATATTTTGTGTGAAGATTTTCTTTAAGATATTTGAAAATCAATTACTCTGGAAAAAAGATTTTTGTTGATATTTTCTCGTGTCCTACTGCAATATGTCTACCTTAGAATCGTTTATTCAAACGTCAGATCAGATATTTGAATTTGATTTAACTTTTTCGAAGATTCCATCAGCTGAGCACAATAAGTTCGCTTTAGAATTTTTTAGAGATGAACTGAAAACTTTGTGGATCCAAACGAAGGCAACTTATGACGCTTGTCTAAGGTCCATTGATACGAAAAGGAAAAAGAAGGATGAGTCCGGTGATGCTTGTCAAACAGCCCAATGAAAATATTTTTCAATTTTCAAGGCATAAGTATCGTTGTTGTCGAAAATAAACGATATGATAAAGTCACTATGCACATCTGCTGCAACTGATACTAATTTTCAATCCAATATAGAATCAGCATCCAATAATTTTAAACTGCCGCCTTGTGTCACCGAAATATTCCGTGGAGTTAGCTGTCATGGCCAATGTTCCGAGATATGTTTTCGGGTGTTGTATCATCTCATTCACAAGACAAGCGGAGATGCAAAGGAGATCATTAAAAAATCTCCTTTGACACGTTAGAGTGGCAAAATTTAAAAGAAAGATATGAGAACAATTGCATTTTGGTCTATAGTCAATAGAAACTACTATTTGATCTCCAACCGGTACATTCGGAAAATAGCTATAATTCTCCACTCCAGTTACATTCTATAGATACTTGGAATTGAGACCATATTGTAATTTATCATTGCTGTCAAATGTTCAACAACAACAAAAAAAGTTGAACACTTATCATGCCCACTTGTCGGTGAATTCCTGTGTCCTTTTCTCCAAGCAGCAACACTCTTTGAGAACCAATAATGGCTGCACTTCCGTTGGAACGAACTGTTCTTTCTCGACCTTTTAAAGTCACATTTGTCGATTTTGCAGTTCCCATAGAGATTAAAAGTTATTTAGGTCGCGCGCATGTAAGCGTTTTTATTTGTTATTCAACAAAAGCTATGCACTTAGAGGCTACAAGTGATTTGTCGGCTACTACGTTTCTTGCAGTGTTTTGCAAGATTTTTTTTTTTATTTGATTTTTGGCGTGTTACTATTTATGTATATTATTTTAAATGAGCTAAAGGTCGTGAACAAATATTTAATTGATGTTATCAATTATTTATTTATTATAAAATTTGTTCAATATTTCGATTTTCGTTGAAAATCATCCTCAGGAACATAAATTCTACGAAATATACAAAATAAAAAACACTTAAATCCATAATGACCTACATGAAACATGAAACTTACATTAATTTAAGTAAGAATCGGAAACATGGAAAACTTAAAAATTATATACTTTATAAGAGACGCGCTACACTTAAAATTAAGACGACAATTAAATTATGATGTCTTATGTTGTCATTTTTGTTATGTTTTGCTCACGTTAGTTCTTCGTTTTGTACTTATTAAGGGTCTATATTTGTGAGCGCAATTGTCTATGTCAGTTTTATAGTTAAGTCTCAGCTGATTTGGTACACTAATAATATGCAGCATTTCTCCTGTAGTAGAATTCTTTCTTTGTCAAAATCTGGAGAGTGTCCGCTATTTGCACAGTGGGATGCTAATGCTGTCTTTCGTTCAAGATTTGCTTCAAGAAGAGGCTGCCCCCGTAAAGTTTTTTCTGATAACGGCACCAACTTCGTTGGAGCTTCCAAACAATTGAAGGATGCATTTCAAAAGTTCATTAGATCGTCACAGGAAAATGTTTACTTTACATATAGCAATCAAGACATTGATTGGAACTTTATGCCAGCTGGGGCACCTCATATGGGTGGTTTGTGGGAAGTTGGTGTTAAAAATTTTAAAACACTCTTCCGCGAATTGGCTGCAAGCACAAGTATACTTTCGGAGAACTAATTACACTGTTGTGTCGTATAGAGGCTTGTCTTAATTCAGGACCTCTTAGTTCAATGTCCAGCAATAATGATAAGAGTCCGTGTCGCCGACATAAGAACGCAGAAAGGCGTAATAGCTCGCCCACTTGCAAAATTGATTGTACTGCCAAATTATTTCATGTTTTTGTATTCTTTATTCTCCATACGTATCGCTATTGTTATTTTTTGTTTTTATTTAGATAATATGGAATCATCACTACTCAAATCTAAAAACTCTAGCAGTGGTCCATTTTCATGCAGGATGTGCAAAAGGAAACATCTGTTAAGATTTTGCCATAAATTTCTTGCAACGAACTGCGAAAAACGCCATATTAATTCATCGCCATTGCGCTAGATACCTTGCACATTCGCATCAATCGAAAGACTGCAGAAGTCATTCATTCTGTACCTACTGCGGCAAAAAGCACAACAGTCTAATTCACCATAATTCACGCCTAAACGATTCTTTAAGAGAAGCTGCTTCCATGCAACAGCCATCAATATCAACAATAAACCATTCGATGTCACCGCTGCCTACGGCAGTAGTTAAGCTGCGCGTAAATCATATATGTCGGTTGCCGTAATAAAATAAAAACACATAAAATTTGGCTTGTGATCTTACTTTATTGCTGTGAATCTTAAGACTAACTTAAATTATTTTCCTTTTATGTTTTATGCCTGTTTCTATTTCACATTCAGTTGGCCTTCAAATGAAAAATGTGCAATTAAGCAGATTTTGCATATGGAGCTTCAACCGAAGGTGAAACTTATTTGCTATACTACAACGGAGGCTTTGCAGACGCTTACTGTTGAATATGTAACGCTTTCAGTGACTGTAAACAATGTAACTTATTACTAACTCTGAATTAGCAACACTGAATTATTTCTCATTATCTTTTATAGTTCATCCTCATTATTCTTTTCTAAGCTCTTACTATTTTTAATAAAAGTGAATTGGTCTCTCCATTTAGAACTTCCATAGAGCAAACACGCTGGTTTTATTTCAGAAGGTTAAATTAAAATATCTACAGGTTATGGGCCCAGGTGTTCATAAACGGAAAAAGGTTACATCGACGGCGAAGACGATCCTGTAATTGAAGTTACAATCACTGAGCAAGACTCTATACAAGATTCTGAGCAAAATTCTGGGATTCAGGAAATGCCAGTGCAAAAGATGGCAGAATCAAGAATTTATCAACTTCATAGCTTCAATGGGCAGAATTATCAGCTATGGCGCAAGCAGATGGAAATATATATGACGGAGAATAAATTAAAGCCATACATCATAGAAATAGACGTAAGGCCTGCAACTAACGCAACAAAATGGGAAGAAAATGATGCGGAGGCACAAGCATTCATCATGCGAGGTATAGAATTGGATCAGCTGAAATACCTTACAGACTGTACAACTGCATCGCAGTTCACGCTGAAAGAAGTGACCAGTCAGCACAGGTACTTTTAGAAAAATTTATAAATTGTAGAATTGATGCCGAAGAAAATATGGCGAATTTCATAGCAAAAGTGACATCATTAGCACAAAGGCTAAAAGACATGAATTTAAAACAAAAGGAGCCTATGATCATTGCCAAAATTTTAAGCAGCTTGTCTTCTAAATTTTATCATGTCCGTACTGCATGGTATGCAGTACCACGTGCCGAACAAAATATTGAGAGGTTAACTGACCATTTAGTTAATGAGGAATCCCTGTTAAACCTTCGTACAAATGAAATCGACAGCTTGAACAAAGCTGCGTACAATACTTACAGTTATAGCAAAAGAGACAAGAATAGTTACAACAACAAAGCAGAGAGCAAAAATTTTAACAAAAGAATTGGCAAATGCAAGAGAATGTTTTAAGCGACAAAAAGACCGACAAAGTAAATGCGAAAGTGAACATAGAGAAAAGAAAGATGAGAAAGGCGGTCGGCATTCATTTTTGATGGAGAGCGAGATGAACAAATGTCAGTTACAAGAAAAGTCACATTTATTTGTTTTACATTCTGCAATTTCTAATAAGAAAATTAATAACGTGTGGTACGCAGATTCAGGGGCGACTGACCATATGTCATTCCAGAGGGAGTTTTTCTTAAACTTTCAACATTTTACATCTGACATATGTCAAGTGCGAGTTAGAGATAGAAGGAAATTGTACGTTAAAGGCATTGGTGACATTGAAGTGCAAAGTGGTGGCACAGGAGTAATTCATATAGTTAAAGTCGTTTTATTAGTTCCTGAACTCAATAGGAATTTCATTTCTGTTTCAAAATCAACAGAAAAAGGAATGAGCGTAGTTTTTGAAGAAGGTGGACAACGCGTAAGTTTTATAAAAGGTGGTGAAATTATTGCTGATGGAAGAAGTTGTACAAAATGAATTTCCAATCAGTTAAAACTTCGGAGGTGAATGTGGCATCAACAAATTCGCTGAAGCGTTTAGGTCACGTCAATTTTCGTACGCTGAATGAAATAAACAAAAAAAGATTGTCGATGATCTTAAAATTGATGGCGCTGAAGAAATTGTATTTTGCGAGGGCTGTGCTTATGGCAAGCAACATCGAACGAGTTTTCCAAAATTGGGAGCAAGACGAAGAACTAAGCCGGGTGAGAAGTTTCCTGTAGACTTGTGTGGCAAAATGAGTATACCATCAATTGGTGGTGCCAATTATTTCATGTTACTAAAAGACGATTTTTCTAGATTTTGTTACGTTTACTTTTTAAAAAACAAAACCTACGTTTTGGACAATTTGATGAAGTTTGTTATTGAAATTGAAGCTGTTGGTCACAAAATTAAAAGGCTTCGGTCTGACGGCGGCTTAGAATTTTGCAACGAGAATTAAACTATTCCAACATTTAGTTAAGTTATCTTAATTTTAACAACCCGTATTTCTTTATACGATTTTTTTTAAACTTTTTACACTTTTGCTTCAAACCGACTGCGCCATGATGTGTCTCTTACACTTTAATTAAATAAAAGACGACGTTACTGTGTAATATGAGTTTATTAACTGACGATTAAGAAAAGAGCAAGATTACAGTTTACCATTTGTAACTGGATTTGTACACATATTTAGATATGTATATACTTAGCTTGATTTGTCTGCATTATATACTACAACCTTACCTGTCAAAATAAGCATGTTTTATTTATTTTTTGTGTATTCCTGCCAGCGATGGAGCCACTTTTCACGGTTGCATTTAATTTCATTGTGACAAATTAGTTCTACCTAGATAATTGTACTATGCATTTTATATTTCCTCTTTAAAATTCAAAAACTTAGTGTGCCATGATTTTTACTTGGAAAAAATATAAGCACCGGTTGAAAGACTTTTCTCAAATGCGTCACTAATCGTAAATGCTAGAAGACAATCAATGAAAGATGATGTAATTGGCGCAATTCTTTGTACAAGCTCTTGGAGCAAAAATGAATTAGTTGAAGAATTATGCAAATTTACTTTAGAATTTTTGATACTAAGGTTTTCATTATTTAAAGTTATAATTAAATGTATTTGATTATTGTTAATATGTAAAATGAATTGAATAAATCAGTAAATAACGAATTTAAGTTTTGTTCTTGACATTATTAACAGAAAACAAAATAGTAAACTAATCAAATGATAAATATTACATATTTTTTTGCCGTCGCCATAAAATAATAAAATTTAAAAATTCATGTCTTTCTGTATTTTTTCTATAGACCTGGAAACTACTGAGCAAACTTAGCTCTCAAATTTACACCTATAGGTGATTTGGTGTCGAAAGGCTTAGAATATAGCGATAATTTTTTTTGGACAAGGGTACGTGGCACTTTTATACGAAAAAAATACATATATCGCTATATCTTGGCATATGTTGCAGCTACAATTGTGAAACCTGATACGTAAATGTAAACTTTTAGTGCCAAGCAACTCGTTAAATGAGAACGGTGTTTGATAATGGGTCTTAGCTCTTCCCATACAGCAAAACCCTTTATATTGCTATTCTTGGTACTTATACCAACTTGTGAAACTCGGTACATGAACCCAATTGTCTGCAGTAAAGACTGCGTAAAATGTAGACGTGGTTGTACAGTGCGTAGGAAAGCCGCTGGTTAAGCTAGTTTTGCATATGTATATAAAAATGTGAACGAGAATAACCGAGAATTATCGGCGATAACGAGACGAGAACGAAACGATAACGATACAGATTAAAAAGTTTTCGTACGAGAACGAGTACGAAACGATAAGCTTGGCGCCAATACGAGGACGATACGATAATTTTTGAATTATCGTATCGTTCTCGTTTCGGTGAAGCACTACAAACTATAACAGCTATTGTGTTAAAACTTTGAATGCGTATGTCAATCACGATTATAACTTTTTGATCCCAATATTTCGTCGTTTTCATCTCTCATTCTATTTTTTTCAACATTTTCCATATTCTTTTGACCACATTTGTATTTTTAATATTCAAAACTCATTCAGCTTCCTTCGGCATTTTATTAATTTTTCCGACTCTTTCATAAATTTTTCAGCATATTCCATATTTTTTTCGACTTATTCAATTTCTTCAATGGTTCTCATATTTTTTAGATATTTTCAGTTTTTTTCAACCTTTTTACATTATTTTCGGCTTATTCAACCTTTTCAACGTATTTTTAACACTTATTTAGAAAGTACTTTCAATGCAGTATAGTGCATGTGAGTTTCGGCCTGGCCAAAGATAGCTCCTTTACTAGTTTATTTGATATATGATAGCAATAAATAAATAAATATGTTGAATAATTTTATAGAATCTTATCCTAACCGATTATAACCGACTTTACACATCATATTTGTAGAAGTCACGGAGGCACGACCTATAAGGTTGAACCGTTTTGAAATCCCGATCGTTGAAAACGTCATATGGAGGATTAACCCATCATTGCCCAACCGGTAATTTCGCTTACCTTATCTTTAATCAAACATTCAGTCTCACTTATTTCACATATACTCTTCATTGTTATTAAATATTGATTAATGGACTGTTTGGGAAAAATCATTTGAAGAAAATGTTTCCAGCACCTCCCACTTACCTGCCAGGTGGGCTTACGTGAAGGTCTACAAATTGTCAAATTTTTAAAAATTAATAAAAAATATTTATACATAACTTATTTGTAATTCTACATGTGATTCTGATTGCCCTTGATGCAAGCTTTCCAATGTACATTCATTTGGGAAAACAGGTTGTTACGTGACCCTGCTTTATCGTACCTGATGCGGAGCTGACCGGCTAGCAAACGGTATTGGGCGTGGTTTCTTAACCCGCCGCATCAGGTCGAGGAGTCTAACTACAAATCTCATTTCCGGTTTCCACCGGAAGTGAAACTTTAAATATATAAAAACGAAATAACTATCCAACCAACGTGTTTTCAAAAAATTTAAACAAAATATTAAAATTCTTTTAGCAAAAGAAAAAAAAAACAACTAAAGTCAAAATAAAAAAAACGTTACTAATTTATTTTCGTAGGGCAACTCACAAAAAATAGGGGAATCAATATACCCCTACGCTCTTGCTCATCCTGTGCAGACCACATAATTAGACAACACCCACAAAATGATCATCGCTACACCAAACGTTTCACCTAAGCCAGTTTTTTTATCCCCCCTTATACCAAGTCTTCAGCACAAAAACATATTTTTTCCGAATTCAAATCTTATGACATTTATTAACAACTTATTTCTTTCTACGTAGGCTAATCATAAAGGTTTGATGCCCTTCGTTTCAACGCAAAGGAATTTAATAACTAACAATATAACTCGAAACTGCATCATCAAAAAAAAATCAATTTACGGGACTTAATGCAAAACTAGCTATATAAAATTTCCTAAAAAAAATCAATAAAAACATGCAAACTTACAATTGCTAGAAAATTAAATAACATATAAATTGGTAACATGAAATATTAAAAAAAAAAATTAAATATAAAATCTAATAATATAGCGTAATTTAAAATTAAAAAATTATTTCAAAATGAATATG
Source organism: Meiosimyza decipiens (assembly GCA_963680825.1). Lineage (NCBI taxonomy): Eukaryota > Metazoa > Arthropoda > Insecta > Diptera > Lauxaniidae > Meiosimyza > Meiosimyza decipiens. The sequence goes on from OY804261.1 coordinate 36,529,647, forward strand.
ATAAGGGTACCGAAACAAACATCTCATATGTCCATCATAGGCGGGATTAAATTAAAAATTGGGCATTAAATATTATTATACGCCCACCCTGTAAAATCAATTCGAAATAGACCTGATCAATCCTAACAGAGCTCCATTAGCGATAGGTTCCGACCAAAAAAAATTACTTTTCAATCAAAGATACCCCTGTTCATAGACTTTCCCCTCTGATGGATATTTGGTTTCACAATTAGTACATATACAAATACAAAAATAAAGAAAAAGGATTAATTTTAAAATCTAATCAGCAGCCCCTCGCTGCTTTTCAGCTCTCTCCCTTTTTGAATTGGATTCTATGAATTTTGTTTTATCTTCGAATTTTTCCGTGTGAGCACGAACCGCACTTCAAGGTTTAAATTGTTTTTACGGTATTAGCCGAACTTTACTTCCGTAATCTGCGCGTTATACGACTCAAAAATGATTTGTAAATAAAATAAGGAAAATTTTGTGGCTGGAATTAGTTTGCTTGACCTTGGTATGACCGGCAGAGTTCCTTGCCGTTTTCCTATTTACCTCGATGTCAGTCACACTAGCACAAAAAATAAATTAGTTGCTTTCATTTTATTTTTTTACGCGTCGATTTGCTGGCTACTTCGGGCACTTTTGTCACACAAAACTTACATTTCTATTTCCTTTTTCCTGTTCAATTTAGCACTCCTACTTTCCAAAAATAAAAGAACGGAATTTTTCTCCTTTGCTTTGCCTTCAGATGGTTGAAAAATCTTCTTGGCTTCTTTTTTCGCTTGGTCTGGGCGCAGGATTTTGTAGTCCTCTATGAGGATAAAGCTCACTAAAAAAAAACTTTCTACCAAAGACAAAAGTTTTACCTGCTATCAAATTCTCTAAAGAGTCTGGGATACCTTTGGATTATTTATTTGCGCACAATGCACTAACGCGGCACTTTAAACAAATCACTTTTTTTTTCTTTTAAGTTAAATTTTAAATACTGAACTAAACACAGCTTCACTTTCACTCGGACCTTTTACTTCTAAAATTTTGGACGCAAACTTTGCTGCCAGAATTTAAACCATTTATTGAATTGAAGCAATAAAAATAAACAGTTTGTTTACATACATAAGTACTTTCTGTACTTGGGAACATAACTACAGAAGTTCAATGTACCATATAATACTAATCTCAAACTGAGCTATACAACCCTAAATTTTAGATCACATCTATCTGTCTCATACTACTCTAGTGCAAATTAACTACTTAATTACTTAGTAACATTGCACCTTCGCCCACAACCCACAGTTGTTAAAATTGTGCCACTGTTACGATCTTAAATCTATTACGAAGTTGTTCAGCCCTGAACAATTCTATGTTTATAGCGCTGTTCTGTTTAACATTTGACATTTCTTTTTACCTATTGCAATTGACAGCTAGCTCTCTGAAGCACACATTTTCTTGGCACAAAAAACAATATTTTCTTTTCGTCGCATTTATTTTAATATCAGTGCAAAGAAAATTCAGTCAGTTCTGCGAGAAAACTATCTGACAATTTGGTTCCATCTTGTATGGAACAAATGAATAGCGCCAACGTTGTTCTAGGCTGTCAGAGTTGCCACTCCCACATGCAACAAGGTAACTCTATGTATGAGCTATACGGATGAAAAGTTAGGTGGTAATATAGAGATTCCATGGATGTGTCTATGCAAAAATGTTGCACAACATTAGGTGTAAATATAATTTTGTATATAGCCCTGAATAGCTTCTATTCTCTGATTTCATCAAAACTATAATAGGGGAAGTACGAACTCGTTCGCTTTCGTTTGTATTTTGTATTATTTATGCGCTGTTTCGCTGTTTGTTTTCATTTCGCATGCTGCATAGAAATTTCATTTCATGGTTAGCAATGCAATTCATATTGAAAATTTGTATTCTATTTAATTTTATCTGTAATTCATACTGAAAGTTTGTATTTAATTAATACAATTGAAATTATAAAAATATAAAATAAAAAGGAAGACAATTTCCACCAATGCTTGGCTTTATCTAACATCAAAGTCGTGGTCCGTAAGCCAAAAACAAACAAATATTATTTTCCATCGCATCATACTGTTATGTATTTTCAGATAAATGATTTTCACCAATATGAATAGCATTTTTAAATGCCACCAAGAATTTTTCATATTTCATAACATTTTTCGCAAAAGTCAACGTTATGCTGGAAGGTGTTAAGTTACAAAAAAATATAATTTTTCCATTGTAGGTATAAAACATAATGTTTTTTTCAGATCAATTACTGTTTTGCACATGATTTTTTAATTCCTTCTGTCGTCGGTCAAGAAGTGAATTTTTATCATGCTTCACATTCTGCGGAAAGACAGTTCTACCAATAAATAAAGTTCTTCAACATTCAACTCGTCATTGCATCTAATAATGATATGAATTTTCAGATCAATTACTTACTTTTATAGCTTTTTTAAGACCACTTTTTTACGGAAATAAATGTTCACTGAATAGCTGAAGAAACTATATTTAAACACCTGTCATTGTTCGTAAGTCACTATACAAGTTTTTTTTTATTTCTTAATTTGTACATTAACAGCTGAACCCTTGTGTCTATGTATTAATAATTATATTAATATCTTTAAGGCCCACCACAAAAGGCGTAGCAGCAACAGACTAAAAATTGTCCTTGCTCAACTCCATGAAACATGGAATTCAAACACAATTTCCCAATCACCACAATTCAATAAAATTGGCTTTAAGTTTTTGGAGATATTACCATTTTAATAATCAGATCTATTTACAAAATTGCTATTAATTAATAAAATTTATTTTGAATATTTGAAATTTTCTTTAATTTTAATATCTTAATACATATATAAAAATCTAGAGTCACGGTGTTTGTCCGGGGTTAACTCTGGAACTATTCAAGCTCAGTTTTTAATAAATATTTATATTATCGCCGAATTTATAAAATTACTTCGCATGCAACGAAGCATTTTATTAGTTGCGACCTCAATATAAGGGATGGTTTTTAATTCATGCAGAAAAACAAAAAAGCCCAGCAAAATCCTAACAAGCACATATGAGGGCCTCAGAAGCCAAGCGGCATAAGTGCAAAAAAGCTATTTTCGAGATATTTAAGTTTAAAGTTAACACGCTACATCAACATTGCATGTAAATAAATTTTTTATTTAACACCTATTTTGTTCATTAGACTATAAAAAAGTAATCCTTAAGTGGAAAAACCTTTACACCTTTATGTCATATCGGAGTACCAGCATGCGGTAGGAAGGTATTTTTCACTTATGCCCCTTGGCTTCCAAACACTTTTGCACTTATGCCACAATTTTAAATCACTTATGCCCCTTGGCTTCCAAACTTGAAACACTTATGCCCCTTGGCTTACAAACTTGATCACTTATGCCTCTTGGCTTCCAAATTTTTTTTGAATCTATGGTACCGTTATCTTAACGAAGCGCGGTAAACACTGCGTTTCATGGAAAATTGATATTTGTGCAAATTGATTTGTTTGAGTCTTGAATATTGCAGCGACATCATACCTACAAATAAAGGGACAAAATTATTGAAGAGGTTTGTAATTATTAATACAAAAATTAAATTGTAATTTATATGTGTTGGCAAATATTTATTTTAGTTCAATATGCCTCTTAGTGCCGCGAAGCAGTACGAATTTAATTTAAAACTACATTGCATAAATATCAATTTTCTATGAAATAAATTTTTATTTATTATTTCTAGATATTAAAATGTGATGAATTAAATATGTTTATGCTTTGATATGTTCAACTTATTAAAGCCTTTATTAAAAAAAATAAATCATAAGAAAAAAAACTTAGTACTTACACTAAGTTTAAAAAATATATTGCACAAATATCAATTTTACTGAGGTATATCAAATAATTAAAGCAAATTAATTTTTTTTTATTTATGTTATTTACTTTAATAATTATTTAAATTTACACAATTTACAATTATTGAAATAATGTGAAGGGTCACAGCTGTACAGTTCAGAGCAAACAGGTCTTTAGAACTTTGTTTGGAAGCCAAGGGGCATAAGTGCCACTTATGCCCCTTGGCTTCCAACGTAACCGCAACTTAAATTTTTTAACGTAATTTGAAAGCACGAGATGGCGCGAGGAGAGCTTAAAAGTTAATTTTCAGTAAATATACATGTTTTCTACGGTTTTATGAGTACTTTGCACGGGCCAGCTCAAAATTTTCAAAATGTGCACTTATGCCTCTTGGCTTCTGAGGCCCTCATATGTACAAACGGTTAATGCAAATTAACCGTATGCTATTAAGTCAAACAAGTTCTTACGTGCAGAAGTGGACGAATAGTTATGCGTAGTTTTTTATGCTTGCATTTGTTTAGTTTTTAATTTTTTTAAAATTTGCATATGTTATCATATAATGAAATAAAATAAGAACAAAATGCGAAAATTGGTTACGTTAGGTCACATTAAAGATGTTATGTCGTGATAAGTACTGAAGTGACAAACATTCATCCATTTATGCTCGCCACTGTACATACACACATAGACATACATGTGGGTGCGAAGGTATTTGCTTTGCTTATGCTGTAATAGAAATTCATAGTTGAGTAAAATGATTATCAAACTTTTTATTTTTTTATAGTTATTTTTTATATTTTACATAATTTATTCGATTTGTCATTTAATTGTGTTACTTAAAGTCAAAAAAAATTAAAATAAAGAAAGCTGCAAAAATAAAAAAACATAAATTAAATCGACGGAAAAACTTCTTTTCAGTGATATTAGCAAAGTGCTAAATTCCGTTCAAATGTTCCATTTCAGGCATTGTTTTTTTTTTAATTTTCTTATGATTGACAAAATAAAGGAAAGAACTGAAGATCCTACAGCAGACTAAAGTAAAATATTAGATACTTAACTTTTTTTATTTTATATTTTTATAATTTTAATTTTACAATTTCAATGAATTAAATAGAATACAATTTTTCAATATGAATTGCATTGCTAACCAGGAAATGAAATTTCTATGCAGCATGCAAAATGAAAACAAACAGCGCATAAATAATACAAAATACAAACGAAAGCGAACCAGTTCGTATTTCCCCTATTATAAATAGTTTTGATGAAATCAGAGAATGGAAGCTATTCAGGGCTATATACAAAAGTATATTTACACCTAATTTTCTGCAACATTTTTGCATAGACACATCCTTGGAATATAGCGCTCAAGGTTTTTTAGTAGTACTGAGTTGCCACTCCATGTTGTCAAACCACGCCCACATTTTGCAAGTGGCTGGTTTTTTTTTGTTCCAATGCCCATGGGCCAATGTTTTAGCAGTGCATGTAAAGAAAACTCTCCCAACGCTTAAGTTTCCTAGATCAAACGTGGAAAGTATTGTTTTAGAATCTAATGCTACAACCTAGGTAAAGAAACAAAGAAATTAAGTCTATAAAATTTCAAAAATTACACCCTATTATATACGCTAGTATAGTAAAAATGAAACGCTTGGGAAGCTAGCAAAATTGTATCATGCATTATTACTGCTTTAGAACAAAACCGGAACTCCTTTGATGAAACTTCGCTGGAACTTACAATAGTAAGCAAAATAAGACATAATCGACTCGATGAAGGCAGCAGGGGCTTATATATTGAATCCACACTCGGTAAAGAAAATTGGAATGATTTGGCGTCTGATATGCGTGCCGATGAATATTGGAAACCCAATATCTACTACTCAGTGTTTGATAATTGATGCTTGGCACAAAAAATTAATATTTACGTATCTAGTTTTAGAACTGTAGCTGCGAAAGATGCCAAGATATAGAGTTTTAAGTGATATTGTCATGTAAAGGTGCCACGCTCATTATATAAAAAACATCAGTAATATTATGCATTGTGTTTTCATACAAATAATGCAAAGTATTACGTATTAAAAACACTTAAAGTTTTAAATTTTATATCAAGTCAAGATCTATATTCATATCAGCCTACTGGTAAGTGAAATTGCCATCTCATAATTCGAAAACCGAAAATATCATTTTGATAAAACTTAAAATTTATCTTAATTGGATCAATTAAAGATATGGTATGAAGTTTCATCAGAATGCGTTCACGATTTCTTGGTGCGGGCAAAGATGGGTTAACCTGTTTATGACTTAAGCTTGTAAAAATTTTAGATGCCTTGTGTATTGTATCTTAGTTCTTTCATTGTACTTAAATATATAAATAGTAAAAATAAATAAAACAATATTTTAATGAATATTTTAGACTTTAGACTGGACTTATTTTCAATTTCTTGTTTGAAGCTTTAGCTACCTTTCTCTTTTTAAGAAATAATAGTTTTTGACTATAATCAGAGCATCCTTGTCGAGTTTTCAGTGTTTAATTATCGCTCGTTAAATTCTGTATTTTATAATTTTTTTTTATAAATTGCAGTTTTTTTTTAAATACCGTATTAGTATAAATATTTTTCCCAAAAATAGGTCCGAAACACTTTTTTAGAAAGAGCTGGGACCTCGCTTGTGGTTTTCACAATTAATATTTAGCTTTTCCCATCGGCTAGTGCAATAATTCCTTTTCGAAAAATGTGCTCAAAACACCCCTTTAGGAGGGTACAGAACCTCTCTTGTTACTTTCAAAATACATTTTCGGCTTTTTTTTTATTAGTCCAGTAAATTTTTTTTTCAAAAAATGGGTCAAAAACGGCCATTTAGCAGTGACATTCCTTGTGGCTTCAAAAAATCATTTTGCGATTTTCCTATCGATTGCTGCAATACATGTTTTATTTTCATGACTTTTTGAATAAAAGTATCCATGGTCGGTATGAAGATGAATGTCATTTAAGAAAAAAAATACATTAAATTAATAAGACAGCAAATTACATTTTCAAAAATATGTACATTATCTCCGCAAAGAAAAAAAAAAAAATCCCATCGCATACTTTTACTTGTCAAAATAAATGCAGGAAAAGTTCAATACTTATAAGAAAACAAAAATTCTGAGGAACGCACTCTAAATTTATTTTAATACACAATTTTTACAAACGGTCATTTATGTCTTGCTCTCTTAAGATGCAGAAGCAGAGGAATAAAAATCGGGTATAAGATGAAGGGAAAGAAAGTACAAAAAAGAAGCACACAATAAAAACTTACAAGCTAAAATGAAGCAGAGAACAAGGGTATTTGCTAGTGCGCCCTTTGACCAATTCTCACACTGCTATTTATTTGCCCTTTTGCTTGCTGCACTGACGTGTAACGAAGTAGTTCATTTAAAATTCATAAAGTTCTACATAAAAAAGTGCTTACGTCGATAATTGTAGCCTGACGCTGGCCTTTTATGGCCTTTCTGTTTTCAAATTGAGGTGTTAAATGCGCGTTTTGTTTTCTACACAAAGTCCTGCGACCCTACTACCCCGCCCAATTTAGCCATATAGGTCTGACCTTTTTCTTTTAGCGTTTGACAGGATGGTCGTTATTCAATTCTAATGAACACTTTGGAGTTAATCTCTAATGAATCTTATACACTGTGGCCAACTACAACCACTCACATGTCCTTTGCATCAGAAGTTCTAATTAAAGTACAGAAACTATAGTGGTGCTGGTGAAGTTTGGTCCAGAAAGCCCTTATAACATTTAATGATTGATCATTATCGTGTAGTCTTCTACTTACACCAGAAATAACAGATTCATATTGATTTCCATTATAAAAACAACACAATTTATATGAGAATTTTACCATCTAAGAAATAAAAATAATTTTGTTATAGTTTGTGAAATTTCACATGAATATCGGTTTCTGCTAGACTGTACAATTCGATGATATAATGTTGAATTAATTCTGTTGGTTGTTTTTTGGCACTCATTGTTTTTAAAAAACAATTGACTGAAAAACATAAAGGAAAAATAGATGAAGCACTTCCAATGGCTTCATCTTTGCAAATACAGTTGTGAAATTTTGTACATGGAGGAGTATTGTCTGCGCCACACACTACGTACATTGGGGGTGGGATTCGTTAACATGGCGTCGTACCTCTCATACAACAAGAATGCGTGAATACTGTTCCTTAGTAGTTATAGCAGTTATAGCTGTGAAAGGTGGAACCGGCTTGAGCAGAAATTGCTAAAAGTACCAGGGTAACCAGGGTTTCCAAGTTAAAAATTACGAGTTAACGGCCTTCCAAAAAGCCAAAAAATTGTTAAAATGCAAAAACTTTCTTGGAAAAAGGATTTGACCTTTTTGTTGATTTGTTTGCTTGTAAAAAAAATCATTTCACCTCCAATTAACGACCTGGCCTCGTCAAAAGCGGCCAATTTGCAAGCCTGAGCCGAACCGATTTTGTGGCCTGGAGCAAACTGATTTCTTCCATAACTTATTAAGTTAAGCTGCGGATTCAAATGTAATATTGACATTAATATTTTAAAAAAATCAATTAACTCTAACAGCCAAAAAATTCAACCACTTCCGTTCCATCGAATTCAATTCAACTCATCTGCCTTGATTCACTGCTAATATCTTTCACCCATTTCATAGTTTTACTATCAAAGAAATCGTAATTAGTTTTTTTACAAGTGTGACACGTTGTTGCTTTCAGATTACGTTGCACAGTAGCTGGCGTGGCATAAAATGCGTTCCAACAGATTATGCCTGTCATATTTCACACTTGAAAATGCGTGTGAATCGCTGAGCTTCGCAACAGCTGACGCCACAGTATAATAACTTGGATACGCGTAAAGCTGAGCGGAATAGAACACCAGAAACCAGAAAAAAACCTTATCGCATTTAATAAATAAGATTGATTTGTAACAGCAACAGCAACGATTCAAACTACAGGGATACAACCCACTCGCGCTTTGGATATTCATTATCATGTCATCAGCGATGAACGCGCTGAAAATTACGATGAGTACTCGTATCTGTTTGCATGGAGTGATTTGTACAACATTAAATACACTTCTCTGCACTATAATAAATATTAGCATACGACGTCAATATGAGGATATCTGGGTGTTTACAGTGTGAGCATGCGAACATGTCATCGTAGTGCCGGTGATAAGAGCTCACAACAAAAACAGTAGCTTTACAACTGTGATAAACAAGGGCTTTATTAAAAAGACGTAAAGTGGAATGAGTCGAAACTTGAAAACTTTCAATCCATGAATCTATTGACATTAATGGAGCTCTTCGTCACTCTGCGGTCGTGTATATGGGCTGGTAATATCAATTTTTCTGAGTTTATATACATAAGCCACTACAAAATATTGTCCGTGTCATCCCCAAAAACTGCAGAAGCTCTCCCTTTGCTATAAAAATTTAAGGGTCTTGAGTTCTAAGATACACGGCATCTTTTTATCTAAGTACTTGGGAATTTTCTAAGGATATTACAGTTTTCGTGTCGTTTACGCTATTGGGTATGATATTCGGAAATTATTCGAAAAAAACTTTTGATTTCATATACAAAAAGATATCGTGAAGGAAAATAGAAAGTTTGGGCAGGGCCTGAGCCCACGAGCGAAGCGTAGTGTGCGGAGAAGGAGTGGTGGTGAACGAAGCAAGCGAGAGGCAGAACATATGAAAAATAAAGTACGATTGAATGGAGCTGAGGTCTGATAAAATGGAATGATGTGAGAAGGCCTGTTGGTAAGAGTTAAGCCCCAAATGCCTTCTCGGAGAAGTGTTATATGACTTTTTCTCATTAATTTCTGTCAGCTCTGTACTATTAGAATGCCTTCTGAAAGGTAAAGATGTGAGATCTCCATGTGAAAAAGCCTTGTTGTGCAACTAACCCGAACGTCCATCAGAGTTGGTAGCCTGTTAAAAAAAAAAATTTGTCAGTTTTGAGCTTGTGAATCAAACTTTACTGTTGATTTTCGCATAAATATTTTAAGAAAACTAATTAAAATGACAATTTATTTCAGCAGCAAATTGTTTACAAGTGATATAAGATTTCGTAAGCCAAACAAATAATTTGTATCAAGTGATCCCTCATCATTTGGGAAAACATGAGCAAAATCAATCATTTTTACGTTTATCCACCTGGATGTTTCCATAATGTCATCCATTAAAACTTGCTAAAAAAGAAATTTAAATTATATGACTAAAAACTTGTAATAAATGAAAGGTTGTTACCTGGCATTGCTTATCAAACTCTTCCGATGTTTGCCGTGTGCAGCTGTAAATAAAATAATATGTAGTTAGTTTAAGAATTTTTCTCCCCAAAAGGTAAATCTAACCAAAAATGTTTTACAATGCCGTATTTATCTTTTTTTTAAATCGCGAACAGATTTTCAATAAAGCAAATTAATTGAACTACACATTGCCCATAAAGTCTGCGTTCAACGTACAAATTTCTATAGCTGATATAAAAACACAATATAAATATTTAATTTAAATTAATTTTTTTCCATGTATTTATTTCTTTCATTCTTAAGTTACAAAAACAAAAAAAAAAAAAACAGATTCCTCTTTTCATTTTTAAAATAACGGTATGTAAGTGTCGCTACAAGTAAATATAACAACCATAAAGTCTGCGTTCAGTTTGTTTGATTTGATAATATCGTTACTTTTTAGAATTTTGTTCTTTCCTTTGCTCACTTTCAGCTACGTCCAAAAAAGTTATCAACCCGTGAAGAGCGCAAAATAATCAATATGGAAAAGGGTATCCCTCGAATTACATCTTCAAAAATTGTTGGAACCATGAAGGAAATGTTTAAAAAAAGTATTTGTGCCGAAACTGCTTGAAAAGTGTTACGTAAAGCTGGATATCATGGTAGAGTCGCTCGAAGAAAACCCTTCATTTCAGTTGTAAACAGACGAAAACGCATTGAATTTGCTCATAATTACATAAATAAGCCCCCAGAATTCTGGAAACAAGTCTTATTTTCAGACGAAAGTAAATTTTGTATTTTTGGTGTAAAAGGCCGTCAAATTGTATGGCGCAAATCGGGAACTGCGCTTGAGAAACAAAACCTTGTTGGTACAGTAAAACACGGCGGTGGTGGAATTATGGTGTGGGGGTGCATGGCGGCTGGTGGTGTTGGCCAACTGGAATTTATTGAATCGATAATGGATAGATGGGGATATTTAAACATTTTAAAGAAAAATTTGATACAAAGTGCAGAAAGTCTTAACATATCGGAGACGTTTTGGTTTCAACAAGATAATGATCCAAAACACACAGCGGAGATTGTTAAGCTATGGCTGTTGTACAATGTTAGAAGGCAACTTAAAACACCCCCCCAATCACCCGACCTCAATCCCATTGAGCATCTTTGGGATCTATTAGAAAAAAGAATTCGCCAACATGTAATAACAAGTAAAGAAGCTTTGCGAAATGTCATGATGACAGAATGGGCCAAAATTACACCTGAGGAGACAGAGAAATTGGTAAATTCAATGCCAAATAGACTCAATGAAGTCTTAAAACGTCGTGGCTATCCAACAAAATATTAAATTTTATTTTTCTTAATTATTTGTCATGCTTTTGTAAATTATTTTAAAACTGAACGCAGACTTTATGGTTGTTATATTTACTTGTAGCGACACTTACATAACGTTATTTTAAAAATGAAAAGAGGAATCTGTTTTTTTTTTTTTGCTTTTGTAACTTAAGAATGAAAGAAATAAATGCATGGAAAAAATTTGATTTAAATTAAATATTTATATTGTGTTTTTATATCAGTTATAAAAATTGGTAAGTTGAACGCAGACTTTATGGGCTATGTGTATGTCAAAATAGAACAAAAACAAAGAAATTAATTAATATACATAACGTACGTTCCTTTACTTTTTAAGTAAAGTTCAAAGAGTATTTGCAAACGCAGTCTCAGATTATCACTCAGGGTCAGCACTTCGTTTTTGTTAGAGCTCTTCTTTCGAATATCACTCGCCCAAAAGGAGTTTATGTTCTCTAGTAGAAAAACTGTATTCTCCACGAATAATACTTTTACGTTTATACGGTAGTGTTTCGAGTTGGCCATAGTTTGGTTCTAGTGTGGTGTTAAAGCTATACCTCCTGTGCCTTCCTTGTTAAGACTTAACCAAAATAGACGTGACGAGTAAGTTTGAGTATATGTAAGCCAATGGTAATAGCCAAAATAAACAAACGTAACTGATCGAAAGTGAACGAAACATTTTGACGAGACGAGTTGTTCCGTAAGAACCGAACTTCAAAGCGTCACTACTCGTCATACCAGCTGTTTGCCGGCACACAACTATATTTTCAAAGTAAAATTCAGCAATAAGTAATTAAAATGACAGATTTTTTATGTAATTGCTACTGTGAGGGATGAACATGGAATTTATCTGAAATGCCATTCAAAATATGTAAATAAAAATGAGAGGAACAAAGCATGGAAAGGGTAGCTGCAAAATTTTGTTTCTTAAAATTTGGGAATAATGTAAACAGTTTATGTCAAGTTTATTAAATTCTCAGTAATTTCACGCATTTTTTGCTTTTGCCTCAAAATTTTTATCTATGGGAATGCAGAACAGCTGATCTGTTTCGATTCGTTGCCTAACGTAACATTTTGGGTTAAATGTCAAAACAGACGTAACGAGTGCAAACGTTCGTTCAGCTGCTATCGTCTCGTCACGTCTATTTTGGTTAAGGCCTTAGTTTTTATTTAGTGGCAGACTGTTTCCAAACAATAAAGTAACAATGTTCTCAGCAACAAACTTTAGATTTCTTAGGACTCACTACAATTCAGCTACTAAGCCCAAGTTACGTTGTCGTCGCATCTACGAAAAAAAAAACAAATATCCGTATAGTCTAAAAGCCGGCAGCCGCAAGGTATAATAATAAAAGGCTAATGACACTATTTTGTAAATCACTGCGTTGGAACAAAGCCCCAACGCAGCGCATCACTTGGATTTAAAATCGGTATTTTATAAATCAGTACGTAATTGCGTTAGGTATGTTACGTTGTTACGATGAACTGTGATTCAGCTACAGTTGAGCGTTGTCAGATGTAAAATAAAATGAAGATATTTTTTTTAAATTTATGTAAAATTCAAGCATTAACAAATTTTTGTAATCTGGTAACGATATCAGCTGTTCGATTTGTTTATTATTGAATTGTTGTCAGTGATTCCAAATGTGCAAGGTTAAATAACAATAAAAACAGTTCAATCAAAAATAGGCGACCGGGCTATGAAACATTCCTTTCCTTTTTTTAAAACTTTTAATATTACATTTGTAGTTTCGGCTTGATTTTCAACAGCATCTGCAAGCCTAACGGCCGCTCAAGAGCAAGTGTTGAAATTGATTATATGAACGATATCGCAGCGTTGCGTTTTACAAAATCCAAATTCCGAAGCTTCCACTACGTTATTGCATTACTCAACGTTCAGCGCAGGGTTGCGTTTTATAAAATGCGAATTTCAACAAGGCAGGTAAGGATTTACAAAATGATGCCATAAAGCTCTCAAAATGGTAAATATTGCTGAGAAAAAGCACTCGCACAAGATTGTAGTTCGAATATGTCTTTATTTATAAATTATTAAATATAAAAAAAGCCAGACGATTTTTGCGGCAGCAAATATCTGTCAAGTGAGCCTAAAGTAGGAGTTAATGGGACCCTAGATCCGAGAGAGATAACATGTAGTGGCATGTGGCCGCCGCGGCTGGCTCGAATAAAGCCAATTCTACAGGTCCAATTTTGAACCACTTTTTCGAGCATATGGGGCCGTATGTCGGCAATAACGCCACGAATGTTGGCTTCCAAGTCCCCTAACGTTTCTGGTTTGTTGGCGTAGACGAGCGACTTCACATATCCCCAAAGAAAATAATCCAATGGTGTCAAATCACACGATCTTGGTGGCCAATTGACAGGTCCATTCCGCGAAATTATGCGCTCATCGAATGTTTCCTTCAATAAATCGATTGTGACGTGCGCTGTGTGGCATGTAGCGCCGTCTTGTTGGAACCACAACTCATCCACATTCATGCCATCCAATTCGGGAACAAAATAGTCGGTTATCATGGCTCTATACCGGTCTCCATTAACGGTAACTGACTCTCCAGCATTATTTCGGAAGAAGTATGGCCCAATGACTCCACCAGCCCATAGAGCACACCAAACAGTCAGTTTTTGTGGATGTAATGGCGTCTCAAGGGTCTCATGTGGATTCTCTTCACTCCAAATGCGGCAATTTTGCTTGTTGACGTAGCCATTCAACCAAAAATGAGCCTCATCACTGAACAAAATTTTGCGGTGAAAATCAGCATCGAGATCAATCTCATTTTCGGCCCATACACCAAAATCACGACGCATTGCATGGTCTCGCGGCTTTAATTCTTGCACAAGCTGGATCTTGTAAGGTCGCAAGCCAAGATCTTTGCGCAAAATCTTCCATAAAGTTGATGGACAAAGCTCCAATTGCTGTGCACGGTGGCGAATCGATTTAATCGGGTCCTCTTCAACATTTTGCTCTACAGCGGCAATTGTTTCTTCGGTGCGCACTGTTCGACGTCTCTGCGGATGCGTATTATCACATAGAGTAAACGTAGTGCGAAAACGATCCATGGTTAACCGAATTAATTGCTCTGATGGACGATTATGTCGACCATAAAATGGACGGAGCTTGCGGTAAACTTCGCGAACTGAACCATTATTTTCGAAATAAATTTGCACGATTTGCAAGCGTTGTTCTTTTGTCAACCTGTTCATGATGAAATGGCAAACCAAACTGAACATAAATGACATTAGAGTTGCCAGATTTGACCATAAAATGCCAGTTTTATCTCTATTCGAAAAACAAACCTCTAAAAAAAACACCCTGTATAATAAAAAGTTGGGTGACGTGCCTTGGAGATATAGCCATCAGAAGTCGGCGATAAAGCTTTTAAAAAAAAGCATAAGTTGGAAACACCCGAATGGATTTTCAAAAAAAAAGATGCCATATTGAAAAAAATTTAATAAGCTATAATATTTGTTCACAAAACTTTGAAATATTACACAAACTAGAAATCGGCAAGTGGTTGAAATTCAACCGTTATAATTACAAAACATAAACAAAACATTATTTTTGGGCTTGAAAACCTGACATTAAAGATATCTATTTTTTGTTATCGCTTCCAAAAATATAAATCATGGTCTCACGTTGCCTTATCCCTTGCTCTACCTCTCCCCATTTAGAGTTCAATATAAATATCTCCATACGAAATTTCATCAAAATCAGTAGATTTGATAAGCTAAGTAAACATATTTTCCTCCCACTTAAAACAAATACCTTTTATCAAGATTCGATCTATTTTATAATTTACGAAATATGAATTTTTAAATGCTTATCTGAAAGCTCTATGCATTTAAATAAGATTTGCAAAAAAAAAAAGTTGAAAATATTTTGCTTAGACATTGAGCTTTTCGCCAGAAGGTCGAATTCGAGTGTTAATCTGAATATTAAAAGGTTCTCTCAGAAACACATATCTAAATAACTTATAATAGAAAATATTGCATACAATAGTAGATAACGTTTAACGACCGTATCTCACCCAATTTTCATAAAAAATTCTTTTGTGGATCGGCATTTTAACGGAAACTATGTCACCTTTCCTTTTTGCGGACCAGTGACCATACTTAAATCTACTCAGAAAAAAGTTATACACAGAAATTTAAATAAATTCAATAAATATTTTTAGTTTTTTAAATAGTTTGTAATCGACGTAATCGATAGGTGCTTTGTTTCGGGCTTTATGAACAGCGGCGGCACGAGCAGGTGTGCCAATGCTAGCAGTTCGGTAATTTGGGATGAGATCGCTGCTGCTCATATCGCACCTTCACCGTACAAATTTATACTCGTGCTGAATTGGGTTGCTGAGCTCTTCAGCAAAAAAAAATTCTAGTAGAGTTCAAAAAATTTAATATTTGCGCGTTATCAAGAAAAAAAGAAATCTATTAAAAATCAAAAAAAAATATGGGCCTCCCTAAAATTTCTGCATGGCTGATCCTCGGAGCCTGGTGCTATGCTCGGGCCCTTCTAACACCCACCCTACCATGTGGACCTGCTGGGCGATTTTTTTAAAGTCCACCCTAATTTGCGGCTTCTACATAGGACCGCGGTGCTACGTTTTAAACTATCAGGCTTCTTTTAAATACTCAGTTCTTGAGCTGACTTTGCCGTGATCGGACGTGTTTTTTACTGCGCTCTGAAAGTTCGATTAAATCCAATTGGAAAAAATTTTAGTTATAATTTCATTATAAGAAATGCCGTGCGTTTGTTTCCACTAACAACATGTTTGACATGATCTACACTTTAGTTGCTGAAGTAAGTGAGCTCAAAGCTCTTGTTTAATGATATCAGCATAAATTCTGCTTCTGTTCATTCATCTTCCGTGTTTCCTTCTTCACAGATCAAAACAAACGAAAACATTCTCTTAACTGCTGCTACTTCCAATGTCACTAGTGCTATTTCTTCTTCGACTCATGTTTTGCTGCCGCCTGTTAATGATGGAAACTCAATTATGTTTAAATGTTGATACTCGCTCTTCACTGCCTTCTGTTGCTGATGTCTCTTCTGCTGAATAGCAGACTGTGCAAAATAGAAAACGAAATAGACAACAAAAAAATTCTAATTCTGTTGTTGGAAAAAGTATTCAGCCTTATCACCATTGTCGAGCGTCGACAATAGTGACTGTCGACTTTTCTCTCGAGTCGACTTAAAAAAGTAATTATCGAACTAGCTCGACTCGATGATGTTTGTAATAGAATATTTTTTCGATAATAATTGTGGGACAGATGACTTATACAAACTATGTGGATTAAATTCAAAAATATTTTTAAATTTGCTGTCAATTGTGATTCGTTCAGCAATAAATATTTAAACTATTTATTAAAATAACGTGTAGTGGATAGTGTGGCACGCCAATTTTTTGGTGGCTAACTTCCGCTAACTTAAATCGCTTTCGATTATGTCGTTCAGACTAGTTCATGTGGTTTTCAATATTTTGCAGTCTCTGCCGGACTTCAATAAATATTTTTTTTTGAATTTTCACCTGATGCAAAAAAAGTTTAGTCTTGCTCTTCATCCTTCTTTTCTGAGTGCTTTCAATTATCGTTCAAATTGCATCGACACTTTCAGATAATTCATCTGTTGTATCTCTTCTGAGTGGTTCGGCGGATGTTGATGGTACTGGATCAGGTGATAGTGTCTGTGCTGCGACCAAGGAAGAAGTGCCGAAAGCCAATCATTTCCGTAAAGCACATGATATTGACAACGGTTTTATCAAACGATGAAAGGCTGTTTTTCTTAAATATCCTCCAATGGCAAGCGAAAGTTGTTATATACACGTTTCATTTTACTAACATTAAAGAACTTTGATAAATTTTACTTTTTGCCAGCCATCGCCTTCACGGCGGACTCAACAACGCAGTGGTTGAAATTCAACCAAGTTTTTGGTATTTAATATTAAAAGTCTGATATAAGAGTGTTTTGTTTGGTAATGCTTCCAAAAATTAAAGTTAGTAGAGTTCAATATATATGTCTTCATACCGAATTTTATCAAAATCATTCCATTAGTTCTATATCTATACCAAATTTCATCAAAATCTGCCCATTAGCTCAGCAAAGAAAACACATTTTCCTATTTCAGCGTGGCACCGTACACTTTGAAGGAATTACTTTTCTGTTTGGTTCAATCTATTTATGTACCAAATTTAATCAAATTCGGTTCATTACCTTAGTCGTGTAAACGCATTTTCCAGTTAGGGGCTTTTGCTATTAAAAAAAAGTATACTTGTCTTCATAACCTTCCCAACAAAAAGACAATCAAGCAAATATGTTGTGTTATGAATGTTGAAAAGCGTTGTAACCATTAACCAACTGCCTATTTATGTATAGATTTTTGAACTGTCGACTATAGAAGCGAACTCGACAAAAATTACTACTTTCGTCGACGCTCAGCTTTCACATCGACATTTGAAATTCGACAATTATAATAAATTGTTCTATGTTTGTCGTTTGAAATGTCGATTTCGACAACGGTGATGCGACAATACTGCTGTCGAGCATTTTAGAGTCGACTTCGACAATAATGATAGGGCTGATTCATAATGATCTAAGCGTTATTGTCCAAAAGAAAGTTCTCCATCTCTCTTCATTTGCACAATCTGTTTCCGCTGGAAGAGTAATTGAATACATCGCAACTCATGCTCATATTGAAAAAACACTTTATTGGATGTGTTTGACTGGTGAAAAAAGATGCAGATGAAAGCAAATTGAAAAGAGTAAATTTCAAGCTTATCATTCCAGCATGCTATTTATTATGAATTGATGTTCAATCCAGATATTTCTCCACTTGGAGTACGTGTTAGTCCGTTTCATTAGCTGATACAGTATCACTATTTGGCAATTATTTCAGCTCAAATTTTAATAATAACATGACATCTTCTGGTAACTTGGTTACTGATAATGTAGATTGTGCTTTGGATTTTGGCAGTCTAACAATACTTCCTGTAGATGTTGAAACTGCTATTGCTCATCTTGAAAACTCTAATAAATGTGACTTGGATGGCCTATGTTCTTTTTTAATAAAAAAATGTGCGCACACAATTTCAAAACCGTTATGTTATATTTTCAATAAGTCGCTTAGCTCTGGTGATTTCATTGAAAAGTGGAAAATTTCTCTTATTACACCTATTTTTAAGACTGGTAATAAACATGGCGTTCAGAATTATAGGCCCATTTCAAAGTTGACAAATGTCTCGAAACTTTTCGAAAAAATTGTTAAAGGCAAAATTTATTTTACAGTAAAAAACATTATTTGTCCCAATCAGCATGGCTTTGTGTCTGGTAGGTCTACCACAACTAACCTCGCTGTATTTACCAATTACTGCATATCTACGTTTAAGGAGCGTTATCAAGTAGACGTTATCTACTCTGATATAGCTAAGGCTTTCGATAAATTACCTCATAATATACTATTACTCAAGCTTGCCAAAATTGGATTTCACTCAGTTTTTCTCTCTTGGTTGCGATCATATTTTTTTAATCGAGTATCCTATGTTGTCATTGAGAATATGAAGCCTTTCTCTGCAACATCTGGGGTGCCTCAGGGTAGCATCCTTGGCCCCTTACTTTTCATAATTTTCATCAATGACATTTCTAAATGATTCAAATTTGCAAATTTCTTACTTTATGCTGATGACCTAAGGTCTTTTCTAAAATAAAGAACCCATCTGACTCTGTCTTACTTCAGTCTGATTTAAATAATGTTTACTCTTGGTTTAAGTACAACAATTTATCTTTGAATATTAATAAGTGTTTTCTAGTTACTTTCTCTAAAATAAATTTTCCTTTTCTAGTTGAATACTATTTTGATAATACGAAATTAGGCCGTATTGACGAAATACGAGATTTGGGTGTCATATTCGATTCAGGACTTAAGTTTAATGTACATTTGAATTTTTTGGCTTTAGTTAAGTGAAATAGTGCACTTTAAAACAGCTATACATGTCATTTGTTAGATCCAATCTCGAATATGCATCGTTTATTTGGAACCCATTTTATTCGGTGCATATACTCGTATAGCGTTTAGAATGTGTTCAAAAACGATTCCTAAAATTTGCCTTGCGCTCATTAAATTTTTCGGAGCCTGTTCCGTCTTACAAAGCCCGGTGTATGCTTATAAATTTATCCACACTTGAAATTAGAAGATTACTACACAG
Source organism: Meiosimyza decipiens (assembly GCA_963680825.1). NCBI lineage: Eukaryota > Metazoa > Arthropoda > Insecta > Diptera > Lauxaniidae > Meiosimyza > Meiosimyza decipiens. Next base: position 36,549,314 of record OY804261.1, read on the forward strand.
TATAATGTCATAACATATATGATCTGATAAATGGTAACATTATCTGTGAAAAGCTTCTTGAATTACTATCGTTTTATGTTCCATCAAGGTCACTTCGAAATTTTGATTATTTCTGCATAAATATTCATAAAACTAACTATGCTATTAAAGAGCCATTAAATAGAGTTCTTTTAGCTTTAAATAAAATATATAGCAATTCAGATTTAGACTTTTGTTTACCCAAGGATGCTTTTAAAAGTACTGTTATATCTTTGTTGAATATCAATTAATTCGTATTCCTATTACATAGTAATTTAAGTTAAGTGCTAAAGACTTAACCAAAATAGACGTGACGAGACGATAGCAGCTGAACGAACGTTTGCACTCGTTACGTCTGTTTTGACATTTAACCCAAAATGTTACGTTAGGCAACGAATCAAAACAGCTATTATGACGAGTAGTGACGGTTTCAAGTTCGGTTCTTATGGAACAACATGTCTCGTCAAAATTTTTCGTTCACTTTCGATCAATTACGTTTGTTTATTTTGGTTATTAACATTTGTTTACATATACTCGAACTTAGGCCTTAACCAAAATAGACGTGACAAGACGATAGCAGCTGAACGAACGTTTGTACTCGTTACGTCTGTTTTGACATTTAATCCAAAATGCTACATTAGCAAACGAATCGAAACAGATCAGCTGTTCTGCAATCCCATAGATAAAAAATATTTTAGCAAACCAAAAATTTTGTGCCAAAAGCAAAAAATGCGTGAAATTACTGAGAATTTAATAAACTTGATTGAAATAATAAATTGGTACATACATAAACTATTTATCGTACATTATTCCCAAATTTTAAGATAAAACTTAAAGAAACAAAATTTTGCAGCTACCCTTTCCATGCTTTGTTCCTCTCATTTTTATTAACATATTTCGGATGGCATTTCAGATAAATTCCATGTTCATCCCTCACAGTAGGGTCATTCCATCTATAATGGGCCTATCATTACCCTCGTGTTTTTTAAATAGGCTGAAACTTTTTTCAGTGATTGGTCTATCATGTAGAAGATATAAAATAAATCGATTAAATTTTTTTGACCAGTATTATTGCTTACAAAAAAAGTTTCAAATTGTGTTAAAAAAAACTCGTAAGTAAAACAAAAAAATTCATTGATGAATATAATCAAACCAACACAATCCAAATTAGATTTTATATTATTTTTAGGTGGTTGTGTACTAGTAGATGACAAAAAAACTGCAAATCTGAATAAATGAAGGCATGAACGGTTTCTATTTGGCAAAAGATAAAAAAATTGACTTTTTCAAAAATCATCAATTTCCCAAATACTCCATCATCGACTTCAGCTTTTATAGCCTCAAAATTTTTAGAATATACAGGAGAATCATCCCTGAAAATTTTATTCATGTTTTTTCACCCTATTTCATTTTACAAGCATTTAAAGTTAAGATTTATGATTGGAAATGTAAATTGAAACATTGAGAATGAAAGCGAGAGAATAAAATTTGAATTGATTTCAGCGTTTTTAAGCTCAAAATTTTCAAAACATTCAGGAGTACCATCTCTGAAAATTTCATTAATTTTCGTTCACCTTATTTGTAAAATGAAATAGAGTGAAAAAACATGGATAAATTTTTCAGGGATGGTACTCCTATATGTTCTGAAAATTTTGAGACTAAAAAAACTGAAATCGATGATGGAGTATTTGGGAAAGTGATGTTTTCTTGGAAGGTCAATTTTGTTATCTTTTACCACATAGAAACCGTTCAGGCCTTAATTTATTCAGATTTGCAGTTTTTTTTCATCTACTAGTACACAACTACCTAAAAATAATATAAAAGCTAGTTTGGATTATGTTGGTTTGTTTATATTCATCAATGAATTTTTTTGTTTTACTTACTAGTTTTTTTTAACACAATTTGAAACTTTTTTTTTAAGCAATAATACTGGTCAAAAATATTTTATCGATTTTTTTTATATCTTCTACATGATAGACCAATCACTGAAAAAAGTTTCAGCCTATTTAAAAAACACGAGGGTAATGATAGGCCCATTATAGATGGAATGACGCAGTAGCAATTACATAAAAAATATGTCATTTTAATTACTTATTGTTGAATTTTACTTTGAAAATATTGTTGTGTGCCGGCAAACAGCTGGTATGACGCTTTGAAGTTCGGTTCTTACGGAACAACTCCTCTCGTCAAAATGTTTCGTTCACTTTCGATCAGTTACGTTTGTTTATTTTGGCTATTACCATTAGCTTACATATACTCGAACTTAGTCTTTACTCGTTGCGTCTCGTCACGTCTATCTTATTCTAGGCATTACTCGTTGCGTCTCGTCACGTCTATTTTGGTTAAGGAATAAGTCTAGAATTATATTTGTCCATAGACGTAAATAAATAAATAAAATAAAAAAATAAAATAAAAATAAATATCTCTTTAGTTAATTCATTTTGTATTTTTTTTTTTGTTTTTCTTTATAGTTTTATTTTTGCATTCTTACGCAATGTAATTCAATTTAGTTAATTTATTCAATGTAGATATTTACATTAGAAGTTTTATTAATTAGCTTAGTTTAACTTTCTTTTCTAATATTAGCTTAGAGAACTATAAACTAAATTGTATTTTAGAATCCATTTATGGTTTAAAGATGAAGAGCAAAATTTCACATGGTTTATGTAACTAAATCACGTTACTGAAACAGTAATATAACATTAGATAAAAGTTAAAATTAGCTAGAATTCTTAATAGCTTGGCATTTGACACAAATGCATTGAATTTACATTTTTATTTTTGTTTTTCACTTATCGCTACGCAGCGAAAAAAAAATTTGTTTTTTAAATTTAATGCATCCAACAAATGCTACATTTGGTTTATACTACATTTTTTTAATTTTTATGGATCTTAAAGGTATATTTTATAACATTAAAGAAAGTAAATGTGATTTTGTAGCTCACGGCTTTCGAGAACCATTTGCCGGTGAATTGCGTAGATGTTGATGCTGGTTAAAGTTGTATGTCTGGTGTTAAGTGGTGTTGTTTATATGTTAAGTTGTTTATTAGTTGTAATTTCTATGTCGTAAGTGTTTTTTTTATATATTGTTGTTAATTTTAATGTCAGATTTTATTTTTTTGTCACTTGTTTGCTTTTGGCTGAATGTGTGTATATCTCTTTGTTTGTAGCAGGTGACGAAGCGCAGGCGCTTCCGCGAACTTTAAATTAGGTTATATAATTTTTTATTTTTATACGTATTTTTTTTAATTGAACAATATTTTGATCGATTCGTACAGTCTTAGCAGAGACCGATATTTTGTGTGAAATTTCACAAATCGGTCAATGCTTTTTAACAAACATGGCAGAGACAACAATTGGAACAATTTAACCTGGTAATTGGTGACATATGTTTCGGATATTACCACGTATATACATATTCACATACATATATAAATACATAGCCTCATCAGACCAGTTTTGGTTAATTTGTACACGGATTTGAACCCCGACCGATGAATTATGTTTGGACAGAAGCTCTTAACACTTGAGCCATGAAGGGTGTTCTCCAAGACGTGTACAAAGTGCAGTTTTGCATTTAAGCACACAATGCGCCACCTGTCATCTCTTGTCATTTCTTGTTTGCCATAGCTTTGTTGAACCGTCGGTCGAATTGTGTGCTTAAATGCAAAACATTTCATGCCATTGAACGTAAGGACTGTCCCAGAAAAAACGAACGTTTTATATTTTTTGCATTATGCTCTACTTGATAATCTTAAAGGTCTAAAAAGACACAATATATGTTCTATGTAAAGTGAAGTTTAATATGAGGTATAACACTTGAAGATAGCACTTTTAACGACAAAAATGTCTAGCAAGCAACAAAAAGTCCGCGAACTGATTTTGTCCATACCTATAAATTCCAGAATTAAAATATTCAGCTATAGCAAAACTAGTTGGTGCATCAGAAAAAACTGTCTTTACGGATATTTTTAATTATAAGAAGGGTCTACCTGTTTCCAAAGGTAGCGACGAAGGTGAAGCGCCTTTTCAAGCAAAATCCCAACACCTCAGTGCGAGATATGGCGGCTAGAGCAGGTACATCAAAATTTACTTTACAAAGGATAAAGGAGAAAAGTAAGCTAAGGACAATAGAGATCAAAAAGCACCAGACCATTCTGATGAACAGCAATTGATGGCTCCGATGCGAGCCCGAAAATTGTACGAAAGGTACTTCACTACTTAAATTTGATTGTCGCGTTAAGGACGACGAAACTTACGTCAACGCAGATTTAAGCAGCTACCTGGGCACGAATATTATATATCACCGAAAAAGGGTCATGTGTCTAGCTAATTCAAAGAAAAAAATTTCGAAATTTCCGAAGCAGTATATGGTTTGGCAGGCCATATGCACCTGTGGTCTCAAGAGCAGATTTTTTGTTACGCAAGGCACAATCAATTCCAAAGTTTATATAGACGAGTGTCTCGAAAAACGTCTTCTACCATTTATACGTGCACATGAGGGTACCGTGATGTTCTGGCCAGATTTAGCTACTTCTCTTTACTCTAAAGCTACGATGGAATGGTATCCAAGTAAAAAGATCAATTTTATACCAAAAATAGCAAATCCGCCCAACTACCCAGAATTTCGCTCAATTGAAAGATATTGGGTTCTTATGAAAAGAGATCTTCGAAGGAATGGTAAGACTGCAAAAAATTTACAAGAAATCAGACTTAAGTGAAAAAGATCGTTCCGTACTGTCGATGAAACAACTGTGCAAAATTAAATGAAGGCCCTTAAGGAAAAAGTATGAAACTTTTATAGAAAAAACAAATTGTTACTTAGTTTTTAGTTATTTATATTCTGAACACTAACCATTATTAACAAAAAACGAAAAAAGGCCAAAAAAATTACTGGGTATTTTTTTATAACTAAAAAGCAAAACGTAAGTTTTTTCTGGGACAGTCCTTAGATAAGTCACATAAATTTGTGTCTGCACAGGAAGGTGATCGCTCGAATCGACGACGTTTGAGAATTCGAAGCTAATCTAACATCTATTTGCATCATATTGGACCTGAATTATAAAAACGTAGACTTAGGGCTGCATATTTTCAAACATTTAAAAAAAGGATTTTTGTGAAATGCAAATGTGCATTACGCTGGTGATGAAGACGACGACGCTGATGATGTAGACGACAACAAAGCGATAACGACGCCAACAGTGGTAACGAAGACAATAACGGCAGAGGCAGAAACGACGATGAAAACCAAACATGGAACATGATTACGACGTGCAACGTAAACAAACAAAGAGTGCCAGCACAAAGAAATGACGAGCAAGTAAGTTTTTTGTCTTTTGAAAATGAAAATTTGGTGAATATAGAACAATACAGCACCGGCACAAATGTCTAGATTCGTGGTTAGTTTTCGGTACAAAGAAGATTCGATAAAACCATTTGACGGCAGTGAAAATATACCTGTCAACGTTTGGGTGGAAGAGTACGTTTTGCAAAAAAATAAGTCGATAAGTTGGGTAGCAAAACTATTTATACATGGAGAGCGAGGCATTACGTCATGGGATGATTTAAAAATGGCTTTGATTGACGAATTCAAAACCACAATAAATAGTGCTCAAATTCACAATAAACTTTCAGAGACAAATTTGAAAAATGATGAAAGTGTGCAGGAATATTTCTTAAAAATTAAAGAAATCTGTTGACGTGGTAATATCGACGAAGCATCTCTTATTCAATAATTTATAAACGGTATAAACGATTTAAATATAAACAAATTTATTTTATACGGGGCGACCAATATTAAAGACTTTAAACAAAAATTATCGTGTAAAATGACAAAAGGGTTGTTTGTGTTGACTATAAATTTAACCGGGACAAATCAGATAAAAATAATAGAGGTAAAGATACAGAACTAACGTGCTATAACTGTGGATCAAGGACAGAAATCGATTGACTATGAAAATTAAAATAGAGGTACAAAGTGTTTTAATTGTAATAAATTTGGTCATATCGCGAACAATTGTCCGGAAAAGACTGAAAACATAAAAAGTAACACTCGCTTTTTAAAACCTCAATGTGACAGTATGAATAAGCTAGTGAAAATCGACGATCGGGGATACACGCCTTTGGTTGATACTGGAAATAAATTCAGTATTATAACCGATGTTTTAAACATTTAAATAAACCAGAACTTAAAGAAACAAATTTTGTTCTCGCCGGATTCGGTCAATTTAAAATAAAACCAGATGGTCAATTAAAGTGTAAAATCGAAATTGATAATGAAACGTACAACTTAAATTTCGTTGTAGTGTTGTCCAAGAGTGTTGACATTGATGTAGTAATCGGTGAAAACTTTTGTGCAATGGCGGAAATAAATATACGACACGACAGTGGTTAAAAGATAAAGTCATAGAAGCTTCGGAATCGGAATTCAGCAGTCCTGTAGTCCTAAGGAAAAAACGCGATGGGTCAATGAGATTATGCATCGACTATTGAAGAATTAATAAGATCATTGTAAAAGACCGATATCCTTTTTTTTTAGCACAATTGATTTAAAAACTAGATTCTTCCACGTCCCTGTCGCTGAAGTAAGCCGTTAGTATACATCTTTCGTTACTTATAGTGGCCAATATCAATTTCGCATGGTGCCATTTGGATTGTAAAATTCTGCAGCAGTTTTTCAGAGATACATAAGCACGATATTCCGTGATCTGACTCGTAGAGGTATTGCTCTGCCATGCGTAGATGACATAATTATTCCAGCAATGGATGAAGACGAAGCAATCAAAAATCTAGATGAGGTGATAAGCCATTGTAGAGGCTATGGTCTTGAACTAAATCTGAAAAATGTAAATTTCTAAAAAGAAAATACAGTTTCTGGGTCATGTGATACAGGATCAAAAAGTATCACCTTTGCCAACAAAAGTAGAAGCAGTGGCGAAGTTTAAGATTCCAGAAAATTTGAAGCAATCGGCAAGTCTTTTGGGTCTAGCGGGGTATTTTAGAAAATTTATTCCACATTTTTCTCTGATAGCTAAGCCGTTAAGGGACTTGACAAAGGGTAACGCAAAATTTAAAATTGGAGAACAGCTGATTGATGCATTTAATACTTTGAAGAAAATATTGAAAGAAAATATTAGAAAAATAAGAATAAGTTGCACTTTTGAAGCTGTTAATAGATCTAATTCGTTTTAAAGCAGTTGGCAAAGAGTTCCAAAGCCTTATGGTGCTTATAAAAAAGAATCGACTTGAATTTAGATAGTTGCATCGAGGTATAATAATAAGATCTTAACGACTGGCAAAACTGTAGCTTTTCAAACAAGTACTCAGGAGTTCGTGTTGTTATGATATTATGCAAAAAAATAACGTTTCGAATGTCAAAATACTTATTCAGATTAAATCCAAGAATACCTCTACTTACTTCAGATATGTGATCAAAACGCCGGATGCCATAGACACAGCATTATTAAAAGCAACAGTAAGCTGATGCTGCGATTGAGAGTCGAGTTTACTATAAACAGCATGGCTGAATGAGATATGGGGTACAATTAATTGAATCACCAGTCTACAGTTAATTTCTGTCGGAGTAAAATCAGTGGAAGCTCGCAAGTAGCTTAACGTAGCATATGTCTTCGTAACAATGGTAATTATAAGCCCCAGGTTTTTAGCTTTATTTACAAACTCGAGATTCGCATGGCCAACACATAATGGACGTATACCCACTAGGCTCTTTTCACTCTTGGCAATCGGAACAACTTTCGATTTGCAAGGGTTAATAGACAAAAAATTGTCAGCAGCCCATTTATTAATAGCATGAAGATCAGCATTAATTTTATATGCTAGGTCCTCGACAAGACCTATTGGTTGCTTGTCAAATTAAATGCGAATATCATCTGTTATTTTCATCACTGCAGTTTGACAGCTGTGACCAATGAGGAAACCAGACTGAAAGAGCGATAAAAGTGAATGTTTATGAAGATAATAAGATATTTGATCAAACATTATTTTCTCACACACTTTTCAGAGGGCTGGTAAGATGCTTACGTGCCTGAAGTCTTTCGGAACAGAGGCACAGGCAGTCTTGGCAATCGGAAGGACAGAAGCAATTTTCCAGGAAGAAGGAAAGCTAGAACTAGTGAGGCAATAATTAATTATATGCGTTAATGGTGATAAACTAAAGGGTAAAATAACTTTAATAAACTTAGTGGGTATGCCATCAGTTCCTACAGCATTTGACTTAATATGCCCTATTGAAACGAACTACTTCGAGAAGGATTGTATACACAAGAAACTATAATTTTAGTATTATTTCTACATTTAAAAACTCGCACATTTCATTCACAAATTAAACATTCAGACCGGACAAAAGATAGCTATCCCACCACCCCTTTTACCACGTCTATCACTTCTAAATCGATTAAACCCAGCGAAGATATAGCAAAAGTCAAAAATTTCATTCCGAAACCAAGTTTCAGTAACACACACAATGTCCACAAGAGAATTCTCAAAAATATATTTTGCATAATCCAATTTTGTCTTATTTAAACTTCTTGCATTGAAGTAAACTACGTTTAAGCCATTATGCTGTCTACAGAGTACCCGAATAAGGGTCTTATCATTATCACGAGCACCAATTAAGGCTTCATTTAAATTATCCAATGCTATCAAGTAGGTTTTTAGTTCCAAACGTGACAAAGAGATTAGATAGAAGAAAAGATATGGGTCATTCCATCTATAATGGGCCTATCATTACCCTCATGTTTTTTAAATAGGCTGAAACTTTTTTCAGTGATTGGTCTATCATAAAGAAGATATAAAAAAATCGATAAAATTTTTTTGACCAGTATTATTGCTTTAAAAAAAAAAGTTTCAAATTGTGTTAAAAAAAACTCGTAAGCAAAACAAAAAATTCATTGATGAATATAAACAAACCAACACAATCCAAATTAGCTTTTATATTATTTTTAGGTAGTTGTGTACTAGTAGATGACAAAAAAACTGCAAATCTGAATAAATAAAGGCCTGAACGGTTTTTATGTGGCAAAAGATAAAAAAATTGACCTTCCAAGGAAAACATCACTTTCCCAAATACTCCATCATCGATTTCAGTGTTTTTAGTCTCAAAATTTTCAGAACATATAGGAGTACCATCTCTGAAAATTTCATTCATTTTTGTTCACCTTATTTCATTTTTTATTTTTCAATTTTTTTTATATCTACATGATAGACCAATCACTGAAAAAAGTTTCAGCCTATTTAAAAAACATGAGGGTAATTATAGGCCCATTATAGATGGATTGACCCATACATAAAGAGAGGAGAAGTGCAAAGAACAAAAGTGAAAAAAAAGATTCAGTTAAAACTAAAATGAACTAAAAAAAAGAAAAATTATTGCTAAGATTTAATAAAACAAATTAATTAAAACAAAGCGATTAATGAAATCTTTCCTTAAAGCAAAAAAAAAAATTAAATAAAATAAAAATAAGTAAATAATTTATAAATTTAAACGAAAAGAAAAAAAATGTTAAGTTACAACGACGCAGTCAACACTCTCCTTATCATATACCATCTTCGCTTCACTATCACCAATCTTTCGCACATACACTTTAACCCGTACAGAAAAAGCAGCAGACAATCGATTTTCATGTTTCTTCAAACTTGCATATGCCAAAACCAAACGATTAGATTTCGTTAAACACTCATGCAAGTAAAAAACCTTCTCTCCACCTCGTTCAATATCTCTAAGCGTGAGTTGTCGTTTGTTACTCTTGCAGAAAGCTGCAAATGCTTTGAAGAGACAATTTCCGTCGAACGCAGAGAGCAGTCTTACAATAACAGCTGAGTGCTAGTTGTTATTGTTGCTGTTTGATTTGACTCGAAAAATATCACGCAGGTTTGATTCAACACAGAACAAATCTTGTCAAACATTGAGCGCAGATTTTCATTTGAGTTGAAGGGGATACCGTTAGTTACTTTCGTAACTACCAATTTGATTCTTAACTTCATTGACTTCTTCATTTATTTTAAATGAGCATTAATCACTGTTAGGAGCTTCTCTTTGATTTGTCAGCTGTTCTATTCTGTCTTTTAGCTGTTCTATTTCACTTTTCTACAATCCAATTTCTCTGCATACTCCTTCCGTCACCGTTACTCTCTCATCAAGTTTTTTTATACTGGTTGTAATCGAAGCAGTGAAAATATTTAGAGTGTACCTGCTCGGTTTATATTTCAGAATAATTACCGACTGCAAGGCGTTTTCCAAAATCTTAGAGAAAAAAGATATTTGCACTAGAACTGCTAGATGGATACTCTTGTTGCAAGAATACGACTAAAGTGTTCAACATCGCGCTGGTACACAGATGAGACATGTTGACTCTCTTAGTAGATACCCGGTTATGACAATAAAAGAAGGAAGCACTCTTGTGAGATTAAGATACGCCCAACTACAAGATAATTAGCCGCTAAATATCACTCACATTCTTCACGACGGATATTTTATGAAAGGTGATGTACTGCATAAGCATGTCAATAACTACGAGTAGGTAGTTGCTCCTAAGGGAATGCAAAGCGAAATCATTAGACAGGCGCACGAAAATGGTCACTTTGCGTTGAAGAAAGTAAAAGAACTTATGTGTCGCGAGTATCACATACCAAAGCTGGAGGAAAAACTTCAGCATCACATTACCAACTGTATACCATGCATTGTAGCGAACAGGAAGCGAGGCCGACAAGAGGGTGAATTGCGCCCACTCCACAAAGAGGAGGAACCTCTTTATACCTATCATATAGATCATCTCGGGGCCACTAAAATCAACGTGTAAGAATTATAAGTATTTTTTGCTGTCATAGACTCCTTTACAAAGTTTTGCTGGCTGCATCCAACTAAAACAGCTGCTAACGAAGTTATTTCGAAGCTAAGATCGCAAAGTGTGATATTTCAGATAGAGGTACCGCTTTACATCTGAAGCCTTCCAAGAATACTGCTAAACCGACAACATTAAGCATTATCTGATTACAACTGGCCTGCCTCGTGCCAATGGTCAAATCGAACGACTGGCCTGCCTCGTGCCAATGGTCAAATCGAACGACTGAATGCCGTGATCGCTACTATTTTATGTAAATTAAGCGTAGATGAACCATCGAAATGGTATAAGCACGTCGACAAAGTACAAAAAATTATAAATTCAACATTTACTCGAAGTATAGGTTCGACACCTTTTGAGTTGTTAGTTGGCGTCAAAATGCGGACACAGCAGCAGACACAAATACGTCAGCTTATAGAAGAGGAAATAATTGATAACTTTAATCATGAGCAAAACGATAAGAAGCGGTGTGCCAAGGAACAAATTTTGAAGATCCAAGCAGAAAACAAGAAAACTTACAACTTAAGGCGCAAATCAGCTGCTAAATACAAGAATGGTGATATTGTTGCAATTAAACGAACACCATTCGGATCAGGTCTTAAGTTGAAAGCAAAGTTTTTGGGCAGTACAAAGTTATCAAAATTAAACCAAACGATACCTATGATGTCGTTAAAGCTGGCGACTCCGAAGGGCCGAAGAAGACGTAAACGTGTGCAGAATTAATGAACCTTGGTGTACAGTACAGGCGAAGACGAATTCGAGACGAGTTCAGTTCAGGATGGCCGAAATGTGGGAACAAAAGCGGACGAACAAAAAATACTTTAGAAAAGACGACAACACATTTAAGAGTTAAACAGACATGACATCACTGACGAGTAAGAAAAGCGACGCTTTCGATTTTTGAAAAAACGAACAACGAGATTTTTGAAAAAACGAACAACGAAGGAGTGACGAAGAAATAGCGAACGTGAACAAAGGACTTATTTTTTAAAGACGCGTCAATACCAATTTAAATTAAACTATATATTTAACTAATTAATCATAATTACATTTAATAAACAAAAATAAAAACTAAATGACAACAGTGATACTTAATTTAGGAACCTATAAATATATAGACTATGGTATAAAAAAACAAAATGATTTTTTAAATTTTTTTCTCACATATATTTGCAATGATTTTGACTTTTTTTTTCGAACATATATAATATTTTTTTTAGAAATCAATTTATGTCACCGAAACTAACAAACTAACCAAAAAGCGATATGAACGTCATTTATAGCAAATTTAATTACCTTTAATTTGACATATAGTGCATTTAAATATAAATATTAATTCTTGAGATATTTGCATAATAATTAAGTGGAACAATCTTTTTTTTTGTTCCAAAAACTGAAAATGACCTATATCTCGAAAACGACGTGAAAGAAAAAAAAATAAAGTGATTTTCAGAATCAGCAGCCGATTTTACATATAGCATGTACAATGGTAATCAAAGTTCATTTTGGCTGCAAACTAGTGTAATTGACAGTTAAAAAGAAACTTGGATGGAACTTTTTCTTCTGAAATCATTTTAAATGATTTTACTAACATACATACATACAAACATACTGTATTTATGACAAAATGAATTTTTATTACGTGAAGTGTGAGTTTGTTCTTAAGCCTTCAGTTTTAAAAATATTTACATACAAAATTTTGCATGACTACTACTTTATTTCTCGTGGCATCAGCATGAACGTAGGTGGAAAACTATATGATAAATACCAGCGACGTAAAATAGAAACGAAAATCTTTGCTTTGAAACAAATTAACGACGAAGATGACTTTGATAAAGAGAGTCTACGCAAATTGAAAGACGTATTGAAATTAAACATTGCAAAGAGCATCAACGCCGCACAGTGGCTCCTTTTTCAAAAAGTGATTGCTAAAATCAAATTTTCGATTTCTGATTTTCAAAACTTTTTTTTTTATTTGACAGATAATTGACCAAAGGTTCTAAAACCGAAAACTTTTTTGATTTATGACAAGAATTTTGGTTTTTATGGGTGCTCAAAGTTGGATAACTTTTTATCGTTCATTAAAATAGCATTTTTTACATTTTTCGCAATATTAAAAATGGAAAATTTCAAAAGTTTGAAAAAACATGGGAATTTGAAGTATGCTCTCTGAATTTATGGTATTTTAAAATAAATAATTTCCACAAGATGTAGAAAAAAAATTTTAGTTAGTAATTTTCATGAATTTTTTAAAAATGTCGTTTTTAGCATAGTTTTTCAAATTTACCTTGGCCTATAATCCACAAATCAATGTCAATCAAGGATTGGTGAATGGGAAATTATAGTTGACATATCTGCCAACAAAAATCACATTTGTCTTAACTGCATCTATTTGCCTCTTTAGAAGTTATAGATGCTTATGTAACATGATATGCATAAAACTGAATTTGTTGTGTGATGACGATTTTCACTCTATGATATTTTACTTGGAAATTGTTAATCTGAATTTGATAGAATGTTTGCAGCAAATATAGACATCACTCAAAATAAATTAAAAATTTTAAATATGGACGTTACCACGCCCCTTTCTTAATTTATTCTTCCTATTTCCAAAACTATTTCACGCAAATAGATGCATATGTAAAGAGTACCTAGAAAACTTCTGTCCATATAATATGGGCCCCACCTCCAAAACGCTTGATTTGTCACTTTTTCCAAATCATTTCACTTTTTTTAAGAAAATTCGCTTTTGTTTAGCGAAATACTTGCCTCAGATATTTATATCTAAGTTTTTAATGCAATTTAAAAATATCTAGTAATGTCAAATAGAATAAAGCTGTATTTTTTGTATATAATACAGATAGATGCACTTCCGATAACAGTGAACTCTAGTGCAGGCCAACTTTAAGACACCTGTTTTATTACGGTAGATATCATACAAGGAATTTAGCTTATTAGGTAGTTCAATTTTTTCGCTGAACAAGTATTATGTTTGAGGTTTGTAACACAATATTTTGTACCTGTATTTGTATAAAAGTCAAATTTTAATCCTCAATAACTCAGTCTTTTCTGACTATTTAAAGTGTGAGCTACGCAAGTTTCGAAGGAAAATGAGTATATCTTATGAAAATTTATTTGAAATATTTCCAAACAGCGAAAATGGAGATTCATTTGTGGTTGCGGTAAAAAACAAATACCCGAAACATATTAAGGATGAGCATACACAAAAGTTAAAAAACTTTTACTGCAACACATAAAGATATTGGGTGTCATGTAATAGAACCAAAGCGAAGTTTTATATAAAGTATGTAGATTTTCTTAAAAAAGACTTTGAGCTATCACTTGATGATATTCCTAGAACATCACAGGCCTCCAGAGGAAGACCAGCAAAACAAATTGAAAACTGTGGGGAATTTACGAAAAAGAGAAAAATAGCAGTCACCACTGGAAACATTTCAAAAGGGAACTTAGCAGAAGCGCTCAGCATTAAGTGCAACAAGGATCATGAAATGAAAAAGGCAGAAATAACGAAAAGAGTTTTATTGGCAAGCCCAACAAGAGTCGATCGAATCAGAAAAAGGATTCCTACTCCACAACGTGATCCCATAAAATATGACGGTTCCAGTGCTTTAGCGCTTTTCCTAGATTTGGGGCTTTCAAAGGAAAAATATAACAACTTGAGAAATTCATTAAATAGCCACAACGTAGATGTTTTTCCCTGTTACAAAGTTGTGTCAGAAGCCAAAAAGGAAGCGGTTTCTGGTAACTGTACGGTGACAGAAACATCAGCTGAAGTTAGACTTAGATATCCAATATAATGATGATATTTTTATAGAATTGTAGATTGTTGTTGATTTTTTAAAGAAATAACCTAATTTATTACTGTAACCCTATGTTTAAAACTTTCCTAGCCTTTGAGAAAGACTGTTTATAAATTATGTTATGATAAAAAAATAAATGCATATGAATGAATTAGTAAAAATTAAAAAATTTTTTTTTAAAAAAGTATTTGAAAAATTTTTTTTATGAATTCATACCACTAAAAACCAAAAATTTTGAAATTTGGACTTTCACCTCTTTTTAAAAGTATTTATAGCTAAGCCTCAAACCTGAATCTTATACATGTAATAGATACAAAAATTACCAATCAAAATCAAAAAACTTTACTCAAATATCTTTACCCGTTCAAAAGTTATGATTTTAGCAACGCGAAATCGCAAAAGGCGCCACTGTGCGCCGGGGTAAGTCCACCAATTGCAAGTGAATTTTTGAAAAAAACTTACGTCCTTAGATAGTGTGATTAGAAGAATTTGAATAACAATATCGAATTCATTCACGATTGGCCAGCTTTGAAGCAAGCATTTGGTTTTGTACTGGTATTTTTTTTTAATAACAGGACTGTAGTTCAGAACAAAAGTAAGATTAAAAAAACTGTGAGCGAAAACCAAAAACCTTCCAGTTATTTCGTTTCCTGTTTTCGCTCTAATTGACTCACTTTTCATCAGATGATTAGTTTTGAAATACGATATATATCAAAAGTTGTAATATACTATATATAATCACGTATCATATAATTTAATATTGATTTCATAGGTTCAGTCCAATTTTTATTTTTTACACTCCGGCAAAAACAGTTGCATGTTTGAAAATTGGAATGAGTTTAAGACTAACATTTTTGACTACTACGCGGCCTAATATAAAATATCAAAAACGTAGAGAGGAACTTTTATGTTGCAGGCAGGTTTCCAATGCAGGTGTGTCTTATTTTTGAATATATTGGTACAGTTTTAAAATCTTCATACATCTATTATTAACTTCAGACGTCAAAGATTTTATATGCTCAAGGGTCTTAAACAGCGTAATTTTTCCTACGGCCCGCTTCAAAAATAATCGAGGAAAAATATCAATAAAATTTACAATTGCTGATGCGCAAGAAAGGTTTACGCTGCACCTCACGTCGCTCAACAATTATCGCGTAAAGATTGAAGAGCTAATTAAAAAATATTATTTGTGTTCCCTTAATGTCCAACCAATAATAATAGTTATTGGTAGTGCAATTTTCTGTGTATTTTGATGGGTATTTATATATGTAAGTTGAATTTTTACTTAGAAAGTGTTAATACTTGTTTTCAGATATTCCACGTTTAAGTATCCAAAAGCTAGCCAAGGAGTCTGGCTTTTTACACAAAAGTATTTTTTTTCAATTAAAACCGATTTACACTTAGTAAATGAAATGAAATATCTTGAAGAAAATGGCCTGGATATTGCTGTTAGTAATCAAACATTTCACGTTTACTTCGTGTTGGGTTTAATCGTTGGGGACAACTTGGGTCTTAATACTATATAAGATTTTTCTAGAATTTCGACATTTCATGTAACACATGTCGCATTCAATGTTATACATGATTTATTCGAATGCGTTTGCGTTTATGACCCCTGCAATATATTACTCGGTTTGTTTAAGGAAAATATAATTACCGTTGATCGATTGAACAGAAAAAAATTATTTTCATATGGAGATTATGAAGTTGGAAATATGTCACCAATGATTGAAATATCAAAATTAAAATCAATGAATTTAACAATGACAGCCAGGGAGTGCTTATTGGTGATTTAGTTCCAATTGAAAACGAGCATTGGAAACTTTTATGTTTACTGATTGAAATTGTAGATTTTATTTTGAAACCAAAATTCAGCATTCCAAACGATATTAATCATCTAGAGATACTTATAGAGGTCAATCCATCGATAATGGGCAATGAAATAGGGTGAAAAAAAATGATTGAAATTTTCAGAAATGGTACTCCTGTATGCTCTGAAAATTTTGAGCCTAAAAAAGCTGAAATCAATTCAAGTTTTATTCTCTCGGACTCATTCTCAATGTTTCAATTTACATTGCAAATCATAAATCTTAGCTTTAAATGCTTGTAAAATCAAATAGGGTGAAAAAACATGAATAAAATTTTCAGAGATGGTACTCCTATAAGTCTTAAAAATTTTGTGATTAAAAAGGCTGAAATCGATGATGGAGTATTTGGGAAATTGATGTTTTCTTGGAAAGTCAATTTTTTTATCTTTTACCACATAGAAACCATTCAGTCCTTCATTCATTCATTCATTCAGATTTGCAATATTTTTGTCATCTACTAGTACACAACTACATAAAAATAATAAAAAAGCTAATATGAATTATGTTGGTTTGTTTACATTCATCAATGAATTTTTTCGTTTTACTTACGAGCTTTTTTGAACACAATTTAAAACTTTTTTTATAAGCAATAACATTGGTCAAAAAAATTTTATCGAATTTTTTTATATCTTCTACATGACAGACCAATCACTGAAAAAAGTTTCAGCCTATTTAAAAAACATGAGGGTAATGATAGGCCCTGTTACGGATTTCGTACTTTTTAAAAGCGTAAGAAAAAACGCCACCCGCGTGTCAACGCGATTGCGATTCATTGAACAGGCCTAAACTGGAGATAAACTGTCAACTTTATT
Organism: Meiosimyza decipiens; assembly: GCA_963680825.1. Lineage (NCBI taxonomy): Eukaryota > Metazoa > Arthropoda > Insecta > Diptera > Lauxaniidae > Meiosimyza > Meiosimyza decipiens. Next base: position 36,566,692 of record OY804261.1, read on the forward strand.
TTCAGCCACCTATCGGCTACAGTAAAAACTTCAGTTTTGTGTGATGAAACTGAGAAAAATCAGCCGATAAAATCGCCCAATTGCAAATTGACACCTGGTTTGACAGCTCAACCAATGGGAATGCGCACCCAAGCGTCCCTGTTAACACGAAAAATCCGTTTTTAAAAATTTTTAAAATCTTCCTTCTTAAATCTCAATTTCAATATAAAATACACACAATTGCCCGGTATTCAGGTTTAAGCAAACAAAAATTGAACACACTGTAGCCTTAAATTAGGACTTATTCAAAAAACCGTTGAAAAAATTTTAGTTTATATCAGCTGATAGTATTTAAAATGTCAAAAAGTCAATTAGGAAGTGTGGGCATCAATGGGCCAAGGATGCCGTTCAGATTTTTTTTTTGATGTATGCATAGCTTGGGTAGCGGACGGACGGCTGGCAAGCGGCATCATGCGACAACATCATCAGTTGCTAAAAATTTTTGACTGCGTGCGGTGATAGGTGGGAGAAAAATTTTTTTCAACGCGTGTTGTCGTGTGCTACGAAAAGTAAACTGTAATGAGCGGACGTTTAATTCAAGTAGCGTTAACAATTGATCAAAAATATATATAAATATTAATTTCTTTTGATTAAAAAAATACGAAACTTTGAAAATTTAATTGTTAAAGTGGATGAAGAAAAGTACATTAAGTCGCGAAAAGAAAAAATCACGAATTCCTGGATAGCTTTGAGCTATACCTGTTTTTTTACGTGCATTGCTACGTGGATCGAATGGAAATAGAGGCGTTTTTCATCCAAATTAATTCGAACAAAATTTAATAAAAGTGTGCGATATTCGACCGCAAGTTTTATTTCGTCAACAACGGAAAGTTTCGTAAAATTCGATATCAAAAGCTTGCAAAAAAACACAAATTGCAATGAATGTTAACAATAAACCATATAAACTACAGTCTGAAAATTAGTGAAAAGGTTACAGAATTTTGAAACCAGTTTTTATAAAAAAAAGTGTAAATGTTTGGCACAACTGCATTCAAAAACAATGAAGTTTTTTTTTAAACATTTGAAAATTTGATTTAAATCTGCAATATATAAAACAAAATTGTGCTAGTTTTAAAGCCTATATTTAGAGACGAAAGTGAAAACTGTTGCAATAGACAAAAATTTAAATTAAACCAATTTTAGTAATCAATTCAATAAATTACTCGAAAGAAAGAAGAAAAAAAAAATCATAAAACTACCTATTAAATCAGCAGTAACAACTACAACAAAAACAACACCAGCTATGACACGTACCATCAAGGTAACAACATCGACACCAGCCTCCTGAAAACAACAACATTCAACCACCGTGCAGCGGGGTACCCCACTTATATATAAGGTTATGTATAATGAAATTTATTGTATACTAGGAAATCTTAAGTAAGTTGTTTCTTCCGTACGCAAGTATTCCAATTTTTGACTAGATTCTTAAAACTTTAAAGTAAAGCGAAAGCTCCTTATAATTGTCCAAGTGAAAAAAAAAATAAAAATATTTTAGACTTAGACTAACATATAAACATAAAAGAAAACACTAAAGTAATCAGTTTTAGTTTGTTACAAAAACCAAAATTGAATTTAAAAAAAAAATTAAAGTAGAATTGAAATAAAAAAATTACTTTTTCTCGATTTAAGAATGAAGATTTGCTAGGCGAAAGATTTAGGGGAGGTGCCGGGGTGGTGAAGCCGTGATGCCATCGATAAAAATTTAAATAGAAAAAGTGTGACCTGGGGTTTTTCTGCTCCCCGTGTTTTTTGTTCTATGCTGCGATACGGTTGGCATAGGGAAACCGCGACCCTAGCCGGGAAGTCTGAGTGCCTGCCACTGAAGATTAAGCGAGCTTCTCCCTTTTATTTAAGATGCCAAGCGTAACAGCCCATTATAGATGGAATGACCCATAGGTAATCATCATTGTTTATATATGAAACTATATGGAGAATCTTTGAAACCAAAACACCATTTCTTAAATCACTACCCTACAGCTTTAAAAAATATGGTCCTTTGTAAAAAATTTCGTGTTTTCGATTTGAGGCTAAGCCATCAAAACTTTATGCAAGGTATATAACGACGCGAATTAATCCACTGTTTACCCTTACTAATAAGGCGTTTCTTAAGTTTGCTGAGATTTCGATAATATACAAAAATGGGTTTCCATGTGAGATATCAGAACCCAAGAATTTCAAAAGTATTAACATTAATTCATTGTCATATTTTAACCTTATTATTGAAGCTGATGTTTCTAATGGAAACTATATATAGTATTATATACACCTAAGAAATTCAATATAGAGGTAAAATTTTAAAAAAAAGATTTATATTTATCATCATTCTTGAATTCAAATACTCATTTATATAAAATCATATGGTCGAAACACACAAATTTTTTAATATACTACGAAAAATTTTAATTTTTAAAAAATTCAAAGAAAATTTTGCAAATTTAGAGAAAATAAGTACATCGCTTAAGTCAATTCTGTGGATACTGTAATGGACGGCGGTGTTACTAAAGATTTGGCTTTTGATGACTCTGGATTTCGCGCACCACGTGGAAGACCGAGGGGCCGAGGACCATCGTTCGAGTTCGATGGAATCATTAAGTTCAAACTATTCCAAGAAACAAAATAGAAATAATGATTTCACTGAAACTGTATCACCATTTATCACTGGAACCACTGGAAACTCTTGATACTCTTAATGATGATGTTAATGGCCTAGAGTGTTCAACGTTTCCTGATCGTTACAAGAAGTTTACTAAGAAACCACCACCTTTAACTATATTTGGTAAAAATGTTGATGAAATTGCATTAATTGCAACATCAGTAATAACAAATCACAGAAATATTAAAATAAAACTTACTCAGTTCGGAACACAAGTATTTTTGCCAACAGTAGAAGGATTCAAACTAATGAAAGAGCATTGCCAAATATTAAACATGAAATTCTTCACCCACGCACTTAGAGAAGAGCAAACAAGACAATTTGTTTTATATGGTCTTGATAATTCCATATCAATTGAAATGATTGAAAGCAAACTGAGAGTGATTAGTAAGTCTCCGATTGAAATAAAAATTATGAATATCAATAGACCACGGTTTAGCGAACAGCGCACTTATATATTATATTACAAAATTTAAGACAACATGACTCTTGAAAAGCCACGTGTTATCTACCAAATTGGGTTTCTCAAGGTAAGCTTTCAATTGTTCGTTAAAAAAAATGGACCAACCCATTGCGCAAACTGTATGACTTATGGTCACGGAGCACGGCACTGCTTTCTTCCGTCAAAGTGTATAAAATGTAGTGGAAACCATAAGTCACAGACTTGCCCAGAAAATATTGTTCGAAATGATCCAAAATCTAAAATTCCCACTGAAAAAGTCCGCTGTGCAAACTGCAATGGCCCACATACTGCCAATTTTAAGGGTTGTCCAAAGCGTCATGAATTTCAAAGAATTCAAATGGCTATGAACCAAAGAAACCAAGTTTTAGGACGTCGTCCAAGGTTGAACATAGCTGATAAACAAGAATTTCCATCACTATCTTTTAATGGTAGTAAGCAGCATCATTACTTAGCCGAGCCTTCACTTCCATTAGAACAACAACCCTCGAGACTTTGGAGTGATATTGCTGGCAATAAAAACAATATTCCCAATCAATTACTAAATGACAATTAGTACAACAACAACGACAATTATCTGTCGTTCTTCAATATGCACAAAAGTATGTTTATGGCAATGCAAAACCTTAATTCAAAACTAAAAATTCTTTTTTGGAACACTGACAGCGTTGAAAATAAAATCATTCAAATATATAGCTTAATGAAAGCTAATTTCATGAATGTTGCTTGTATTAGCGAAACATATTTAAAATAAAATTCTGACCTAGAATTCCAAATCTATCGTAATGATCGCGATGATGAGCGACGTGGTGGGGGCGTTGCCATAATCGTTAACAAATCAATCCAACATGAAATACTTCCGATCGTTCATGCAAGAATTATTGAAAATATTTGCGTATTAGTAAAGCTGAATAATCGCAAGATACGTATTATAAGTTGCTACCTCCCCGGTGCAACGTCAAATAGTGACATCAACATTTTAAAAATTATATTAAAAAAATAACACAATTTCGGCATGCATTTTATGCTGTAGGTGATTTCAATGCATAACATCGGCAATGGAATTGTCTAAGACCAAATAATGCAGGTAAAATACTATTTAAAAAATTATCAGAATGAAACATATTTGCAATTTATCCATCAGAAAGCACCCATCATCCTAGTGACATTAATAAAAATCCATCCACAATTGATTTATGCTTAACCAATGGATATCATTATTTAAATGATTTTGAAGTTCACCGTCTGGGTTCTGACCATAATGGAGTTGTTTTTGAAATTGACACAAATGATCGACGGAAAACTAATGAAATTTGCCATAAACTCTGTTTTCGGGAAGCAAAACGGGATGTTTATCAGCATTTTATTAATGCAAAGCTTAAAGACATTATGCCAAATCAGACACCCATGTCGTCAAATGCTGTAGATGAAATGGTAAATGTACATACTTAACTCGATGATTTTGGATGCTTGCAACTATTCGGTGCCGAAAAAAGTCAAAATAACTACACAATAAATATAACTGATGAAACCAAAAAAAAATCAAGCTAAGAGCCGTTTTTGAAAGAAAATTTCAGAGATGTTTTTTCCCAATTATGAAGGCTTACTTTAAGACGCAAGTCAACGCACTCCAAAATTATATCAAAAATGATATAAAAAATTTGAGAAACATTAATTGGAACCACATGTTAAGTTTTATTAGTCCTGACAACCATAATAAAGAGTTGTGGCATGTAACTAAATTTCTCAAACGGCGAAGTCATAATATACTAACCATTAAACATTATCTTAACTACACCATCTGAGAAAACTGAAGTTTTTGCTAATAATTTTTCACAATACTTTGAAAATTCCCTTGGAAATGACAATCCTGCATTTACTTCTGAAGTAGAAGAAGAAGTGTACACTTTTACACTCGAGGAAATAGTAGAAAATACACCTAATCTTCCTACGATTGAAGAGACTTTTGCAACGATCAAGAGGTTAAAAAATCCGAAAACACCCGGATTAGATCGCGTTAACAATGTATTAATTACAAAATTGCCTCGACTGGGAATACAAACAATATCATTCTTGCATGCTTATCGCTAAGCTTTTTTCCAAAATCTTTGAAGGAAGCAAACATATACCCAGTCTTAAAACCTAATAAAAATCCGTCAGATCCAATAAGTTATCGCCCGATATCATTATTAAGTTCGCTAAGTAAAATACACATTGAACAATATGATATCATTCCGTCGGAGCAACATGGGTTTATGCCAGGAAAATCAACAATAAACCAACTTTACCGCATCCGGAATCATATAATCACTTGGATCAGAAACAATCCACAGGAATGGTGCTTTGCGATATTGAGAAAGCTTTTGACTCAGTTTGGCATTCTGGTCTCATAATTAAATTGATCAACTATAGTTTCCCGCGATACTTAATCAATATATGCAATAGCTTTCTGAGATACAGCATTTTTTGCCACTTCGAGTACATGAAGTATTATTTAAAATTTAAAAAAAAAATTATCGCTAAGACCAAAGGAATTTTTTTACGCATCGAAAAACTATTGAAATCCCTAAAAAGCCTATTCGCATCAACAACATATTAATAAATTGGGAGACTGAAGTCAAATATCTGGGTATTGTTTTTGACAAAAAACTTACTTTCAAAAGCCATGTAGAATACAAACTGGAAAAAATTAACAAATCCATTAAAATGCTATATAATTTAATTAATATGAATTCTAGTTTAAGTAAAAAAATTAAATACTGTTGTACAAAGTTGCATTAAGGCCAATTTTATGCTGTGGAAATTTCAAAACATAGCAAAAACACACATAAAAAACTGCGAATTGCACAAAACAAAATGCTTAAAATGTGTTTAAATCGTGCCTGGTGGTCGTCTACTAAAGCTGCTCACAGAGATACTGAAATTGAACGTTTAAGCGATTATTTTTCAAATATAAGCACTCGCTTTATCTCGAGACTATAAAACTTTTGTTCTTTGTAAATTATTAAGTTTTTTTAATAAGCCTATCTATTCTAAAGAATATGTTTTATTCCAAGAAATTAAAAATTAATACTGTTAAAACTAAAAAATATTTACCTTAGTTGTAATAGCTTATTAGCTAAGTCTCTAACTTGTTAACTTAATCATTGTTACGCCCGGCATATTAATAAAAAGGGAGAAGCTCACTGTGATCGTAGCGTAGCATAGAACAAAAAAGTACAAAAATACGGGGAGCAGAAAAACCCCAGGTCACACTTTTCAACTTCTTACCGATGGCATCACGGCTTCACCACCCCGGCACTTCCCCACAACTGCCGCCTAGCAAGTATTCATATTAAAAGAAAAGAAAATTATTTTAATTTAGTTGCAAAGGCTTTAATGAAAATTTAATCAATTTTGGTTTTGTTTACACTATTGACACACATTAACCCAAATTATGTTATAATGACTAATAAAATAACAATTATAAGAGTAATTATTATTTATATTTCGTACGGCAAAAAAAAGATAAAATAATTTTATAGCAACTGACAATTTCGTTCAATAAAATTATAAAAAAAATGCAGAAAGTGGATTGTTGAAAATGTGAAATATCGATTTTTGTTTTTTATAAAAATATTAGTAATTGAAAATCGGTTTAACTTAGGAAGTTATGAATATGGAAAAATTTTGATTACTGAAATAGAGTTAATTTTCAAAAGTCCACACTCTGCAAAGAGTCCTAAATCTAGTTTTGAATACTAAACTAAAGTTAATTTAATTAAATATGTTTTCAATTTCAAAATAAATTTCTTGAATAAATTGTTTTCATTTTTTTTCTTTTTTTTTAAATTGCTAGGTATTATTGATTTAAATTTGTCTTAGATCGTTGTAGGTAGTGTTGATGTTGACATTTTAATCGCTGGTGCTGTTGTCGCTGCTACTCTATGTTGTTGTTGTCCCGATGCTTTGTTATTTTCTTCTTTTTTTTCTAATATTTAATTAATGTAAACTGAGAACCATTTTATTTTAAAATGTTGATTTTTGAATAATTTAATTTATGTCACATGTTGTCTAATGTAACTAACTGTAAATTTTTTCCATTATAACTTTTTTCCTTTTGCCGATTTAATTTAGATTATTTCAAATCTAAATCTTCTTCTGTCGACGATGAACTGCAGCCCGATGTGTCCGCTACCAAAATTTTTCGCAACTTCGCCACCTATCGCGTTGAAATTTTTCCGTAACTGATGATTGTTCTCGCATGATGCCGCTTGCCAACCGTCCGTCCACTACCCACGCAACGCATACATACATCAATAAAACTAAACGGCATCCTTGGCCCATTAATGCATACACTTCATAATTGACTTTTTGACATTTGTAATACTGACAGCTGAGATAAACTTAATTTTTTTGCAACGGTTTTTTGAATAAATCATATTTTAAGGCTATAGAGTGTTAAATTTTTGTTTTGCTTAAATCTGAATACCGGGTAATTGTATGTATGTATTTCATAATGAAATTGAGATTTAAGAAAGAAGATTTTAAGAAATTTTTAAAAACAGATTTTTCGTGTTAACAGGGACGCCTGAGTGCGCATTCCTATTGGTTTAGCTGTCAAACCAGGTGTCAATTTACGATTGGACACTTTTATCGGCTGATTTTACTCAGTTTCATCATACAAAACTGAAGTTTCTACTGTAGCCGATAGGTGGCTCAAAATAAAGCTGACAGTTCAACTCCAGTTTAGGTATGTTTAATGAATCGCGTTGACACGCGGGTTGCGTTTTTCTTACGCTTTTTAAAAAGAAAGAAATCCGTAACAAACCGGCTGTGTTATAAGGCTCTTAGTCGATAGAACAAACAGGAAATGGATTTAAAAAAAAAATGCAAACGAAAACCGTCCCATACTGTTTGTTATATTTTGCAGGCGTAAAACTGTAAAATTAGAATAAAACGTGTGGCACGACCCACGTAAAGATGGGCAAAGGCAAAGTTATGGATAAATTAAAGCGGTTTGGTTGAATTTTATTCGCGTGAAACTCCAACGTATTTTCCATTTAAATCCTCTAATTCATACAGCGCACTTCCAACTTTCTTCCTAATTCGGCACTTCAAAAATTTTCGGTTGAATTTAGAGTTAATGCCTTTTTTAAAACTACTCTGGCTAATGTTTTCTCTAAACACCTCTTGGCCTACACGATAGCTGATCATGCCATAGTCAGAGAAAAATTGCTGCATATCTTTCGATATGAACTGTTTGCCGTTATCGCTATGGATAGACTGAGGCACTCCAAAATATGGAAATATTTTCGTTTGAAAAAAATCTATAACATTTGTAGTGGTTGCAGCACGCATTGGCTTAAGAAAAATATATTTTGTTAAATAATCAAGAGCAATAAAAAGTCACAATAAAGTTGCTGGAAAGGACGTTCCGTCACGAAGGATTGACCCATAGGTGGTCGTAAAAGTTTATTGGTTGGTTTGGCACACTTGCAATTGTCCCAGTTCCCGACATATGTTTTTATGTCTTTCACCGTGGAAGGCCAAAAGTATTTTTGATGGACTCTTGCAAGAGTGTTGACATAGCCGCCATGACAGCCAGAAATTGAGTCGTGAGCAAATTTTATAGTCTTCTCGGCCAAACTTTTTGGTAACCACAATCTCCACAAATCGCTTTCTTCATTTTCGATTCCTCGCCTGAATTTAACACGCTTGTATATAAGATTTTAATTTTCATTAATATACAAGTCTGGCAAAGAGGATTTATTGTCAGTGATGGTTTTGTGTAGATTTTGGTATTGTGGAACTAAACTCTGGTGAAGAAAGGTCGATATCTGTCGCAAGGTTCAGTGCAGAAATTTCATCTACATCGAAATGGGAGAAGGCGTCTGGAACAGCATTTAGTGAACCTTTACGGTGCTCAATTTTAAAATCGAAGCACTGCAAAGCTAAGCTCCAGCGTGCTAGTCTGTTATTTAAGTCCTTTTGGGTCATAAGCCACTTAAGGCTCGAATGGTCAGTTATGACTCGAAAAGGTTATCCTACAATGTAAGGGCGAAACCTCTTAATACACACCACTGCGGTCATGCATTCAAGCTCTGTAACCGTATAGTTACGTTGAGCTTTATTAAGCTTTTGAGAAACAAAAGCAATAGGGTGTTCCTTGCCGTCATCATCAAGTTGGAAAAGAAGACCGCCTACACCAATGCGAGACGCGTCACACTGAATAGCAAATTCACGTGTAAAATCTGGTTGAGCCAGCACAGGGGCTAAAGAAAGTGCAATTTTAATTTTTTTAAAAGACTCAATTGCTTCGTTCGTTAACTGAAATCGACCTGACTTCTTTTTAAGACAATCTGTCAGTGGACCAGCTAAATTTGAAAAATTACTTATAAAGGACCGATACCAATTGGCCATACAAATAAAGCATCTTACTTGACGAGGGGACTTAGGCTCTGGAAACTCTCCGATGGCTTTAACCTTTTCAGGGTCCACCTTCAAACAGGTATTTTATTTCCTTTTGACAAATCTTGCTTTTTGCTACATTTATGGTCAAATGAGCATTTTTCAAACATTTTGCGACTTCGCGCAGCAACTGCATGTGGGCGTCAAAATTCGAACTGCAAACCAACAAATCGTCCAAGTAGATGAATACATTTTCACGCATCGTCGATGGAATGACCTTATCCATCAGACGGCTCATTGTCTGTGGACCATTACACAGCCCAAAGGGCATAATGGTATAAGGGTCTTCCAGGGATGACAAATGCAGTTTTTTCTTTTGGAGATTCGGACAGCTTGATTTGAAGAAACGCATCCTTCAAGTTAATTCCACTAATGAAAAATGTATCTTTTAGCCTACTTAGTAATTCATTGTTATGGGGTAATGGATATGAATCCTTTTTAGTCAATTCATTGAGCTTGCGCGAGTCGATACAGAGACTTACTTTTCCCGGTTTGCGCACTAAAACAGCTGGACTACACCATGGCGAATTCGATTCCTCGATTATTCCCATACTCAGTAGCCTATCAACTTCTTGATATGCTTCTTCTTGCCTTGGAGGTGACAGAGGAAAATGTCGCGATTTGACTGGCACAGCGTCTCCAGTGTCTATATGATGCTCGCGTTAATTCGTGCAACCAAGACTGAATTTTTGAAAAGAGGGGAACTGCAAAATAACTTTTTTAAGCTGCAATTGTTCTTCTGGCGTAAGATCGTGGAAATCAAGTGTTTCTTCTGAGTCTTCACTGATACTGAGTGAACTTACTTGTGGAAAAATTTCAGGAAAAAAGTCCACTCCAAAATACGCTTCTTGGCTGAGTGATGGTGCAACATAAAGGTTAATGTTTTTTGTAACATTATTAAAAGAGTCAGCAATGTCACAATAACCAAAAACAGTTTGCTTTTTCCCATCAGCCGTAGATAAAAACGTTTTTAGAGGCTTTAAAAAAATATTGTGCTTTTCCACAAAGTCTAGACAATTTTTCCCTAAGACAGAAACACTAGCTCATGAGTCCAGCAAGTAAACTAAATATTCATCAAAAACTTTGAATTTAGCAAAAGGACGATCATCACCGTTACTGGAAAGCTTAGTAGATTCAATTATTTTTCTGCAACTTTTTTTATATCTTAATCCGCTCTTTTGATGTTTCGGGTTTTAGCTACTTCGAATCTCGCAGTTTTGTATATTTGAAACATCGGAGTTGGTTTGACACGCAAAGTCACGGAAAACTGGTTTTAAATTTTTAAATTTGTCGTTTTTTGGTGAAGATAAATTTGCAAAATTGTGTAAATTATCTGAGTTTAATTTGAACTCGGGGTCGGGCGGGAAGAACGTGTGTCCCCGGTGGCCATCACGCTCTGTCAGTGGTTTTCCTGGTGATTATTAGGACTCCTTTTTGTTCACATTTAAAGCAAAAAATATTAGTTATTGCTTCTTACCAATAAATATACGAATGTCCGAGGTTCATACAATTCCAGCATTATATTTTGGAATAATCGGGTTTAGAAAAGCGACGAGAAACCTGCAACGCTTTTACCTCGAATTCCAAATTGCTATCATCATCGCTTGAGAAGATGTCTATTTCATGCACCTGCCTTTGCGGGATATAAAAAGATGGTTGATTTTTGGTTTCCGAAAGAACTTGTTCAGCTTTTCGAGCTTCACGAAATCCCTCCAGACTTATTGACTCACTATTAAAAAGCATATATTTGAGATTGGTGGGGAGATTTTTTTCATGATCTCAGACAACACACTATCAATTGTCAATTCTATGGACGATTTCATGATCGCTTTCGAATTTGCCAAATTGCTTTTTAATGGAGTAACAAAGAAGTGGATAAGATGGTATTAGGATTTTGTCTGATAAATTGCCAAAACCACTCGTCAGCCTCTCCGGTTGAAAGGACATGAAAATTCGTTAATAGATGATCAAGTGAGCATCTCGTTCTTTGGCAAAGCGTTTCAGCTTTAAAAAGGAAATCCGCAACGTTGCCAGATCCATCATAGGAAATTTTCCAATCTTGTAATTTTGGAAAATTGTCGACCCTTGAGGAATAAATCTGTTGTGGTAGTGATGGTGGAGGAACATTTCAAGAAGGTTGTGATACTTGACCACACATCCTGCTGTTTAGGTTGTCAACGGTTGTTCTTATATCCTGCAAATCTCTTATTAGATCTTCTTGGCTGCTAAAAATTGCCTGACGCAGAAGGGTAACAAGAGCATCTACAAAAGTGGCACTTGCGCTAGCGCCTGCCTCTTGGTTTTCATGATTTGGAGTGTCCTCCTCTGAACTTGCCATGTTTGGGTTTTGAGGGTTTGGCTCAAAAGGCGTTTGATCTAAGATTTCAAGGTTGTAAATGTCTAGCAAATTTTGTTTCAACCCGTCAGAGTGAGCTTCCAGTTGTTCTGGTTGACCTGTCAAAGGATCTGATTAACCTGCCAAAGATTCTGGTTGACCTCCTGGAGCGCACGCTCTATACTGACAAGAGAAGCGGTCGAAAATTTAGCGAGTGAATGCACCACTGGATGTAGCAAAGGACCGGTCAGAAATCGACGCACTTGCGTCGTTAGCAGTAGGTCTACCTCGACCTCTATTTGGGGTTCCTTTGCTGCTGGTTCCTCGATTAAATCGAGTATGTATAATATACATAAAATTAAAAGAAAATATCGGGTATAGTGCCACTCAAAAAAAATTCAAGGTCAGTGGGAAAATATTAATAAAAAAAGTTGTAATTGTTCTTTTTTTTTGGAAGAAAAATTGTAAGCGCTGAAAAAAAAAATTAAAAACTTACATGGATAAATGTTAAATGTTAGAAAGAGAAAAAAAAATTAATTATAAAAATATTTAAATATCTATAAATAAAAATTGTTAGAATTTAAAAAAAACTTTTATAATGTATACATTAGGGGAGATGCCAGTGCAGAGGTCCGTGACGCCAAACAATAATGAAGACCTGTTTATTTTCCCCCTTCCTACCGTCCACCCTGCCAGAACCATTATGGTTACAAGACGACTTCAACCGGCCTCGAACTTGAGCCAAGCCCCGCACAGCATGCAGCACCGGTTTTAAAATGGGTCCGCTGCTCCCGTCATGTGTTTGGTGCACCGACCGTTATGGCGGGACCATCCATGCCGGACAAAATCCCCTCCAATTTGAGTCGAGCCTCGCACCGCACGCAGCACCTGTTTTTTTAAAAACCATCTAGTAGCTGGGACTTGTGCGAAACTCCATTCGCCTTGGAAAAGCGATCCGAGATAGTATGGTACTAGCCATAAGGGTCGGTGCGAAGTTTCAGCCGCCCACTGTGGGTACAGACGCTGACCAGAAAGCCGCCCAATATGGAAACAGACGCTTCCTGAATTCGCTGGAATACGCGAGATCGCTAACCCCGTCATCCCCTTTTCAAAGGATGCCCCTGCGTTTCAAAAAAAATTCAAAAAAAAATTGAAAATTATTTGAAAAAATTTAAAAAAAAAAACAAAAGAACAAAATACTTGAAATTTCATTTCTGGCCCCACATTGGGCGCCATTTATGTTACGCCCGGCATATTAATAAAAAGGGAGAAGCTCACTGTGTTTAAGTGTCAATCACTCAAAACTTCCCGGCTAGGATCGCGGTTTCCCTATGCCGATCGTAGCGTCGCATAGAACAAAAAAGTACAAAAATACGGGGAGCAGAAAAACCCCAGGTCAAATTTTTCAAATTCTTACCGATGGCATCACGGCTTCACCACCCCGGCACCTCCCTAAAACTGCCGCCTAGCAAGTTTTTATATCAAAAGAAAAGAAAATTATTTTAATTTAGTTGCAAAGGCTTTAATGAAAATTTAATCAATTTTGGTTTTGTTTACACTAATGACACACATTAACCCTAATTATGTTATAATGACTAATAAAATAACAATTATAAGAGTAATTATTATTTATATTTCGTAGAGTACTCGTACGGCAAAAAAAAAAAAATAAAATTAAAGCAACTGACAATTTCGTTCAATAAAATTATAAAAAAAATGCAGAAAGTGGATTATTGAAAATGTGAAATATCGGTTTTTCTTTTTATAAAAATATTAGTAATTGAAAATCGGTTTAACTTAGGAAGTTATGAACATGGAAAAATTTTGATTACTGAAATAGAGTTCATTTTCAAAAGTCCACATTCTGCAAAAAGTCCTAAATCTAGTTTTGAATACTAAACTAAAGTTAATTTAATTAAATATGTTTTCAATTTCAAAATAAATTTCTTGAATAAATTGTTTTCATTTTTTTTCTTTTTTTTTAAATTGCTAGGTATTATTGATTTAAATTTGTCTTAGATCGTTGTAGGTAGTGTTGATGTTGACATTTTAATCGCTGGTGCTGTTGTCGCTGCTACTCTATGTTGTTGTTGTCCCGATGCTTTGTTATTTTCTTCTTTTTTTTCTAATATTTAATGAATGTAAACTGAGAACCATTTTATTTTAAAATGTTGATTTTTGAATTATTTAATTTATGTCACATCTGAGTTTTCTATTTGTTTTGATTTTTCTTTTTATTGGTCCCACATCTGACTTCTGAATGTCATTTTTGTTTTGTTATTCTATCCCACTTCACTTCGTCAAATTTTTATCTTTAATGTACTAGTTTTATTTTTATTTTTCTACCTTTTGAATGTATGTATATCTGTCTCTTTTTTTTTTCTTTAACTGTCACACTTTCTTTGGTTTTGTATTGCCGAGCCCTAGCGCTTCGCCAATAAATTTTCCGCGAATGCGTTTAACCTTAATTTTTTTTACATTTTTTTATACCCTACACAGAGGGTATATTCACTTTGTCATTCCGTTTGTAACGCATAGAAGGGGGCGTGACAGGTATGAAAATTTGGCACACAGGTCACACCTTCTTGCAAGCTGCTAGCATATAAAAATGGGCGAAATCGGTTAACGGCCACGCCTACCGCCCATACTCTATGTAAATATACCCAAGTCCATTTTGAAAAAAGTTGCTGCGATTTTGATGAAACTTGATGATTTGGTGAAGATGAGAACAAAATTAAGATAAGGCTAGATTCTAAGTTTGCAAAGGCTCTTAAAGGGGCGTGGCACAGCCCTTAATTTTAACTTTTATAACGCTCTAGCTCGTAAACCGTGCAAGATATTGTGATGAAATATGATACACGAATACAGGTCTTATGAATCTTGAATTGCGCATAAAGTGGGCGGAATTGTGAAAGTGGACGTAGCATTTCTTAACAATTGTAAATTTGGATTTCGTACAACTCGAAATTGGCAGATACGATTTTCACTAAAGTTTTAGGGATGATACCACTGAAAGTAGTCAACAATACAATAAAAATACACTGAAAAATTTATTTTAAGGGCGTGGCACAGCCTACAATATTTATAAACGTTATAAAAAGAGAACTAACAACGCAATCGCTATGAATTTTAATATGGCAGATATACTTGCTAAAAGGTGTCTTCTAGCAAAATGTTGGCACAAGTGCGCCGGTGGGTGTGGCACCTCCCATATAAGCGAAATACGTTTAATGCTATAGATAGTGTGCTATGAGAGTAATCTTCATAAAATTTTGTGTATAGGTGTCGGTTACTATAAGCTTCGGAATTAAATGAAACTTGACAAGATTGCATCAGTGGGCATGGCACCTCCCTCATTAACGTAAAGTTGTAAGTGCTATTTTAAGTAAACAATTGGAGCAATCGATCTGAAATTTGATGTAAGTGGTTTACTGGGTATTAGGTATTTATGAATCAAAAGCTGGCAAAATAGCAACAGTCGTATTGTGCTAAAATTTTGTTTGTTTATTGAATCAAAAGTGAGCCGAATTGGAGAAGTGAGCGTAAGATATTTCGTGTTTTTCATTTCTATTCTATTTTTTCAAATTTTCCCATATTCTTTTGAAATTTTCAACCTTTTACTTTTCCCCTTTTTCATTCGACATTTTCTTTATTCTTTCGACTTTTTCATCAATTTTTCAGCATTTTTCCTATATTTCAACTTATTCAATTTCTTTCAACTTTCTTCAATGGTTTTCATAATTTTTCAAATCTTTCAGTTTTTTCCAACACTTTTCCGCATTTTTGAACCTTTTTACGTTATTTTCGACTTATTCAACCTCTTCAACATTTCTTTAACATTTATTTAAAAAGTACTTTGAATGCAGAGTGGGGTATGTGAGTTTCGCCCCGGCCGAAGATAACACCTTTACTAGTTTTTATTAGTTTTGGTTTTCAATATGGAGAATAACTCAAGACCATTTATTAACCATTTTTATTTTATGTTTGCACTCACAGAAAGTAAACGTTACCACAAAAAGTTTTTAATACCAATTTATATTATATTTTTCTTTGTTTTAGGAACTTATTATATGCTTTTTATACACTTCATATTTCACAAGTTTAATGTTTTTAATTTTGCTGTACAAAAATTATTAAGCAGTGTAACGCATATAGTTTATGGAAAACACAGTAGTTAATGTTTTTTTTATAATCATAATTATAATAATCACCAGCTTATTGGGAATCTTCTTTGTCTGCCTCTGTTATTCACATCTTTTACACTTTTTAGTTTTATTTATAAGAAGTCTCTTCAAAGCCAATAACTTAAATTTTGGCCATTATAAACACGTAAATTCTACGAGGAAAATGGTTTTGAATGCAATGCAAGTAACTAATTGTCAGTTTTTTCCATTATAACTTTTTTTCCTTTTGCCGGTTTAATTTAGGTTATTTCAAATCTAAATCTTCTTCTGTCGACGATGAACTGCAGCCCGATGTGTCCGCTGCCAAAATTTTTCGCAACTTCGCCACCTAACGCGTTGAAATTTTTCCGTAACTGATGATTGTTCTCGCATGATGCCGCTTGCCAACCATCCGTCCGCTACCCACGCAACGCATGCATACATCAATAAAACTAAACGGCATCCTTGGCCCATTAATGCATACACTTTATAATTGACTTTTTGACATTTGTAATACTGACAGCTGAGATAAACTTAATTTTTTTGCAACGGTTTTTTGAATAAATCATAATTTAAGGCTATAGTGTGTTCAATTTTTGTTTGCTTAAATCTGAATACCGGGTAATTGTGTGTATTTTATAATGAAATTGAGATTTAAGAAAGAAGATTTTAAGAAATTTTTAAAAACGGATTTTTCGTGTTAACAGGGACGTCTGAGTGCGCATTCCTATTAAGGGTGTACGCATGATCAAATTTTTCATCAAATTGTTTGTCAAACAATTTGACAGCTCAGCGTACATATGATCAAAATTTTCGCCAAATTTCAGTCTTTCTTCGACCACCATAGAGAAATCATCGTGGTAGCGGACACATAATTATTTTCATGAAATATGGAATGTTGATGAAAAAGGAATTAAATTTCACCTTAATTAAAACCTAATGTCCTTTTCAGGACCACAAAAACAATCGGTAATTTTTGTGACCACAATACCATCTAAAATAAGGAATAAAATTTTACACAAAAACTAAAAAGTCTCCGAAAATCGAAGCAATTATAAGTTAATAAATTGTGTAGTTATTTAAGTATAAAACTAGTTTTAATTTATATTTACATCCTTAAATATAACCAACATTGGCTCCTCTGGCCATAGTTAAAAAAAACTAGTAAAGGTGTTATTTTCGGCCAGGCCGAAACTCACATATACTACACAGCGTTGAAAGTACTTTTTAAATAAATGTTAAAAAATGTTGAAGAGGTTGAATAAGTCGAAAATAATGTAAAAAGGTTCAAAAATGTTGAAAAGTGTTGGAAAAAACTGAAAATGTCAAAAGAATATGGGAAATGTTGAAAAAAATAGAATAGAAATGAAAAACACGATATCTGTCACGCCCACTTCTTCAATTCCGCCCACTTTTGTTAATAATAAATTACATTCGTGATTGACATGCACAAACCAAATTTTAGCACTATAGCTTGTATAGATTGCGATATGTGCCGTAATTCTTCTTAAAATTTAGGGCGGTGACACACCCACTGGTACAATCCAGTCAGATTTTGATCCAAAAATAGCCTTCCATAAACAAACCTCTTACACCAAATTTCAGTATGATTGCTCATTTATTTCGATAGTTATGCCACTTTAAGTATTTTAATTGTATGGGAGGTGCCACACCCACTATTGCTATTTCAAAAGCGTTTGATTCATATGTACCTAATACCCAGTAAACCACTTACATTAAATTTCAGATCAATTGCACCAATAGTTCACTTAAAATAGCACTTATAACTTTATGTTAATGAGGGACGTGCCACGCCCACTGACGCAATCTTGTCAAGTTTCATTAAAATACAAAGCTTATAGTAACCGGCACCTCTACACAAAATTTTATGAAGTTAACTCTCATAGCACACTATCTATAGCATTAAACGCATTTTGCTTAAATGGGAGGTACCACACCCACCGGCACCATTGTACCAAAATTTTGCAAGAAGACACCTTTTTGCGAGTATATCTGCCTTATTCAATTTCATAGCGATTGCGTTGTTAGTTCTCTTTTTATAACGATTATAAATATTGTAGGCTGTGCCACGCCCATCAACAAAATTTTCCAGAATATTGACTAATCTTGTATTGATGACTACTTTCAGTGGTATCATCCGTAAAATTTTTATGAAAATCGTATTGCCAATTTGGAGTTATACGAAATCCAAATTTTCAATTACTAAAAAGTGCCACGCCCACTCTTACACTTCAGCCCTTTTTATGCGCAATTCAAGATTTATAAGATCTGTATTCGTGTACCGAATATCATCACAATATCTTGCACGGTTTACGAGCTATAGCGTTATAGAAGTTAAAATTTAGGGCTGAACCACGCCCTTTTAAGAGTCTTTGCAAACTTCAAACCTAGCCTAATCTTAATTTTGCTCTAATCTTCAACAAATCACCAAGTTTCATCAAAATCACAGCATCTTTTTTTCAAAATGGACTTGGGTATATTTACATAGAGTATGGGCGGAAGGCGTAGCCGTAAACCGATTTCGCCAATTTTTATATGCAATCAGCTTGCAAGGAGGTTTGACCTGTGTGCCAAATTTCATTGAGTTAGCTTGCTTAGTTTTCTCGTAAACCTGATTTCAACAGACAGACAGACAGACGGACAGACAGACAGACGGACATAGCTATATCGACTCAGGTGGTGACGCTGATCAAGAATATATATACTTTTCCATACCTGCCACGCCCCCTTCCATGCGTTACAAACGGAATGACAAAGTGAATATACCCTCTGTGTAGAGTATAAAAACAAAGAAACCCTTCTAATGTGTAAAATAACTACACTGCATTGAAAGTACTTTTTAAATAAATGTTGAAGAGGTTGTATAAGTCAAAAATAATGTAAAAAGGTTCAAAAATGTTAAAAGTGTTGAAAAAAACTGAAAATGTCAAAAGAATATGGGAAATGTGGGAAAAATAGAAAAGAAATGAAAAACACGAAATATGTCACGCCCACTTCTCCAATTCCGCCCACTTTTGTTTCAATAAATGACATTCGTGATTGACATGCACAAACCAAATTTTAGCACAATAGCTTGTATAGTTTGCGATATGTGTCGTAATTATCCTTAAAATTTAGGGCCGTGACACACCCACTGGTACAATCCAGTCAGATTTTGATCCAAAAATAGCCTTCCATAAACAAACCTCTTACACCAAATTTCAGTATGATTGCTCATTTATTTCGATAGTTATGCCACTTAAGGTATTTTAATTGTATGGGAGGTGCCACGCCCACTGATGCTATTTTAAAAGCTTTAGATTTATATGTACTTATACCCAGTAAACCACTTACATCAAATTTCAGATCAATTGCACCAATAGTTCACTTAAAATAGCACTTACAACTTTATGTTAATAAGGGAGGTGCCACGCCCACTGATGCAGTCTTGTCAAGATTCATTGAATAGTAACCTGCACCTCTACACAAAATTTTATGAAGATTACTCTCATTACACACTATCTATAGCATTAAACGTATTTTTCTTATATGGGAGGTGCCACACCCACCGGCACCATTGTACCAAAATTTTGCAAGAAGACACCTTTTAGCGAGTATATCTGCCATATTAAATTTCATAGCGATTGCGTTGTTAGTTCTCTTTTTATAACGTTTATAAATATTGTAGGCTGTGCCACGCCCTTCAACAAAATTTTCCAGAATATTGACTAATCTTGTATTGATGACTACTTTCAGTGGTATCATGCCTAAAATTTTAATGAAATCGTATGTGCCAATTTGGAGTTATACGAAATCCAAATTTTCAATTGCTAAAAAGTGACACGCCCACTTTTACAATTCCGCCCACTTTATGCGCAATTCAAGATTTATAAGATCTGTATTCGTGTACCAAATTTCATTACAATATCTTGCACGGTTTACGAGCTATGGCGTTATAAAAGTTAAAATTTAGGGCTGAACCACGCCCTTTTAAGAGTCTTTGCAAACTTCAAACCTAGCCTAATCTTAATTTTGTTCTCATCTTCAACAAATCACCAAATTTCATCAAAATCGCAGCATCTTTTTTTTCAAAATGGACTTGGGTATATTTACATAGAGTATGGGCGGAAAGCGTGGCCGTGAACCGATTTCGCTAATATTTATATGCTAGCAGCTTGCAAAAAGGTTTGACCTGTGTGCCAAATTTCATTGAGTTAGCTTGCTTAGTTTTCTCAACCTGATTTCAACAGACAGACAGACTGACAGACAGACAGACAGACAGACAGACAGACAGACAGACAGACAGAGACAGACAGACGGACATAGCTATATCGACTCAGGTGGTGACGCTGATCAAGAATATATATACTTTTCCATACCTGCCACGCCCCCTTTTATGCGTTACAAACGGAATGACAAAGTGAATATGCCCTCTGTGTAGGGTATAAAAAATAGCCGCCTACCATTTCATTATCCGCGCGATGTGCACTCGTTGAAATCTTTTTCAAATGACAAAAATGTACTAGCAAATTTGACCAGCGTACACACCATCAAATTGTTTGTCAAACAAGCAGATATTCAAAATATTTTGTTTTTCATCAAACAATTTGACCAACAATTTGATGAGTGTTCACATATTCAAATTCTCATCAAACACTATATATTTTTTTGTCCGTCAAATTGTTTGACGAATAATTTGATGAGTTTTTTGATCATGTGTACACTCCAATTGGTTAAGCTTTCAAACCAGGTGTCAATTTACGATTGGACACTTTTATCGGCTGATTTTACTCAGTTTCATCACACAAAACTGAAGTTTCTACTGTAGCCGATAGGTGGCTCAAAATAAAGCTGACAGTTCAACTCCAGTTTAGGTATGTTTTTTACGCTTTTTAAAAAGAAAGAAATCCGTAACATCATGTATTTAAATATAAAAGAATCATTAATAAAGATTATTTGAATTGAAAATAAAATCAGATGGTACTTAATTGATAAGCAAAATTTATTAGCTAATTTTTCCTTTTTATTTATGTTTTGTTGAGTGTAATTTTTTTGGTGTTGACAAACACACATTATATCGAACAGTCAGCTCAATAAAAATAATAAACAAATTATTTTCCGTTCAAACACACCACAAACAAACAAAAAATGTATTACTGTTTAAATCATGAACAAATTTCAGATAAACTTAAAAGATATAACATTTTGCTTAGAATTTTCAGATTTACTTTCATTGGGTACATTTTTATTTGATTTGCAATAAGTATTTACTAAACAAACAAAATATCTATGTATATAAAACATTTAACTATTTTCTGATCAATTCTAAATGTAACCAATTACATAAGTCAATACGTTTTTTAATTTAATTTCAGCAATTTCCATTTTAATTTAAAATGGTAGGTCTGTATCATCCGAAAAAAATAGGTAAATATTCATAAAGTTTTACCACAAAAACTGTTTCATCCGGAAAAAATGTGGTGGTTGAGAGAGAAGAAATGAGAGTAAAAAAACAGCTGATCACTTCCCCTCCAAAAAAAAGTTCCATTTTTCACCCAGACAAATTTCTTGTGGGTAAAACTTGAAGACTGTCAAAATCGTAGGCAAAGAGACTAGAATCTCACTTTTGACAAGCGAGGGAAAGAAAATTGTCTGTCTCAAAATATTTTTCAACACTTCATTTTTTTTCACTTGTTGAAGGTTGTGTTAAGAAGGAGTAACATAACAAAAAGCTTGATATCAAAACATTTTTTTGTAAATGCTAATTTATTCAATTAAATATATGAGCGATTTTTGATTGAATAGGAATTATAAAGTTTAATGTCTCCTAAATGATCAACCAGATAATTCTTTTTGAAATATTGTTTTTCGATGTGCACAGTTTAAAAATAAGATTTCGGAAATGTCATATTGGTACATTTAAGCCTTACGGCAAATCTCTTGTTTTTATACTAAGCAATAGTTTTAAAATGCACTTTATTCACTTAAATAAAATCTGCAAACAAATATTGTGGCTCAAATCTACTTTCGGATATATTGTCATCGGAAATAAAAATATAGTTATTTACAATTCACTACTTATTTATGGCCTTGTACACATTTTATTTTTTGAAGGAAACTTATGAACAAGACCTACAAAATTTAGTAAAATATTGGCAATTTTTCAAAAAATGCTGCACGTAAAATAACCTTTCGTATGGCATCTTGATTATGAAAATCGATCCAGGGATTTTCAACATATAACGATTATTTGAAATGCTTTATCGCCGACTTCCAATGTCTATACCTCCGAAAGTAGAAGCGCTTCACCAACTTCTGATTTCATATTCGCTTCTTAAGTAAACTAATGCTCAATATATAGAAATCAGACACAAAACTTTAAAGTCGGTCATGAGTTATATCCTAATTATCAATAATATTCTCAAAAAGGTTTCACTTAGATTGCATTCAAAAAGTATTAACCAAACGGTCATACAACTACGACACAGGTTCTAATTTCTGAACACTGCCATTATTTGTTTACTGCAGTACGCGCAACTTTTTTGACCGTTTTAATTTTTTACCCAGTCAGAGAAATTTCAGATCACGAAAATCGCAATATGACACTTTTCATTTTTTACCACAAAATCCGGATGATACAGACCTGGTATCAAAGAGTATCAAAAGAGATGAAGCTCTCGGCAGAATTCTAGTACTAACGCAAAAAAATTCAGTCGCGTCGCTGTTTTTAAAAACTCACCCACCTATGGTGACTAATAAAAATCTAGACTTTACCACTTAGGGCGTTTTGGTCCAAATTAGGGAATTTTAAAAATTATTTTTATTATATCGTCGAAAAAATCAACGTAATTTAGACAAATTCTGAAAATTATTAAAATAAAATAATAACTAATTTAGTTTACGGGTGTTTTGACCTTTAAATAAGCAAAAATCACTTGCAGACTTTTTTTAGCTAAAAATTTTTACATATGGTATCCTACTCATCTGACAAATGTCATAAAATACTTCACCACTAAATTTTGCGCACAAGATTTCGAGAAAACAGCTGTTAAAGGTAAACAACTCGTTTCGTCTATTCAAATCGAAAAAAAGTGGAAAACTATTTTTTGACTACTAAGCACCCATTTCATAGACCAGATGACTTATGACTTTCATGTATATTATATGTTTTCATCTTGGTTGTAATGTTTATAACTTTGCATCGTGTACATAAAAAAGTATTTTAGCGCAAGTACTAGTTTAAGAGAAATTTTAATGAAATGAAAAGTAAAGAAAATTTTAAAAGTAAGTTGCTATAAAATATACTCAAGTTGCAACAGCAACAGCGCCAAAGGGCAGCATACGTTTAATCAGAGTCTGTATTTGAATATTGGATTTAAGCTGTAATTCTTGAATTTCCTGGCGTAGTTTTAGATTATCAATACGCGTCACTTCAAAACGCTCCTAGTATATAATTAACTCTCTTCTTGTTGCACGGCTGTATTATTGATGGCAGCTAATTCTTCGCGCTTTTACTTATCGAAAGCATTTCGTTTATCTGTATCTTCATCTACTTTAACATCGTCATCTGGCTTTACTGGTTGTTGTTGCTTCCACTAACTTTGTTAGCTCTGGCACTTTTTCTTTAAATGCATCGCTTTCAATTTGTATTATTTTAAATGTGTTCTGTGCATCGTTCCCTTATGACGGCATTTTGTCAGTACCGAGACATTTATTTCCACGCATTCCTCCAAGATGTCATAAAGTTCAACAACACTTTCACTGGTGGGTACCAATTCACTAGCAACTGTTGTGCTAAATCACAGCAAGCCTGAATAACAAGTGAATCTAAATTCAACATAAAGTCATTTACATTGTAAAAATAAACTTGCCTTTAATGTCAATCAAAAGGACATTAGTAGAAATTTGCGACAAGGTCCATTGCTTTCATCGTTAAATACAGAACTTCGAACCAGAATTCCCAAGTTTTCATCCATATCTTGAAAACTAGCTTGTGATGAAATCGAAATTTCCTCGGAATCTTTAAGTGTAGCTAAGCTTAGCATTTTTAAAACGATATTTAAAACATTTCGCCATAATAATAACATTGATTTAAATTGTGCAAGAAGAGCAGTTGCATTTGGTGCATGTGGTGGCAAGCGAGGTTGCTGTTGTGGCGATGTATCTAATGCAGCTACTTGCATTCAGACTTCATTAAGTTGACTGCTGTTTGACTTTCCCAAGTGCCGCTTGTAATAAAAATCCAATGTGGCAGTCGTAGCAGCAGCTGACAAATTAAAAAAGAAATAATTGTAACTTATATTTTTAAAATGACTTACCTACGAAAGTTTTACGATTTTATTGCGAAATGTCATTTATAGTGGGACTTCGAAATCAGCTGTCAGTTTATTCACCACGTAATTAAAATTTTCACTTTCGCACGGTTGCAAAAATCAGTAAATTTGACAAATCCAAATGGGACCGACTTTTGCATAACCTTACATTTCTATGGGACCAGGATTTTTCCAACCTCACAATTTCTTTAATATTTTTTAGTACTTTTCTTCTTTTTCTTAATTTTTTATGAAGAAAACAGAATGAAAAGAACATTATCATGCACATCAAAAAAATCATAATGAGTTTTAAGAATCAAAAAATGTTATATCTTGTTTGGCAAATTTCAAAAAGCATTGGAATTGTATTTTAAAATTCTCATATTTCGGCGAATATTTCGGATAATTTTTTTTTTCACCACGATGTTATGATGTTTTTGGGAAAATAGAATAATGATATGTTCCTGAGATTCTTTTTTTTCGTAAAAACTTGTTATAGCTGAAAATTGTTGTTAGTTCGACGGAGAAAAATGTTTTTTTTCGTAGCGTTTTGTCCTCACAAAATCGTTTTAAAATGAAGCTGCACAAAAAGGTGAAATGTTTTGTGTTCGTTAGATTTTGTTCTCAAATTTTAGAATTAAGTTAGTTTAGAATTAAACTTCTGTAATTTTTGCATTTTAATGTGGATTTACTTTTTTGCATTTTTTCTTCGAATTAAACGAAACTCATTTTGAATTTAAAAATTTTTAATTAATGGTTATATTTCTTTAACAATACTATAGACAATGCTACTTTATATGTAGAAAATAATCAACGTCCCTCTTTTTACGTTAGGCACTGTAGTTAATACATGAACAGCTCCTTATCAAGTTGAACTGTTTCTCATTAGTGCGGTTCAAATTTGTTTTCTCTTGTGCACTCTGTTTATTCTGACGATTGTTAGTTTATACGTCTCCATGCCTAAATGTGGAGATAATATAATTTTTTGCAAGTTTTCTTTCTCACTTCTGTAACATGTATTCATCACATTTACAGAAAAACCGACAAAAATTAATAAAAACTAAGTAATTGAAACATTTTTCAAGTTATGATAATGTTCAAACGTTATGAAACTTCTCAATTATTTAACAGCATTACATAAATATTTATACTTCCCAAGTGATACCCCCAATCGCCTAATAATATCCCAAATCATAAGCAAATTTCCTCAAATGATAATTGTCAACATACGGTAGCATTGTTTTGTACGAGTCACACGCATTCTTTGACATGCAATACGTGTGAGCACAATTTTTGGGCAGAATAGAGCTTCATCTCTTTTGATCCTCTTTGCCTGGTATTCGATCATACTACAAGATACCTGGTTAATATTATCAACAAGCACCAATTTAGTTCAACCAGATATACATTTGAATTAACTAGTTTCCTTTTGCTATTTTTAACAATATTCACTTTAAATTAAATATAAATCTGGTTAAATAACAACATTCATGGTTAATATTATTAACACGCATCAATTGAGTTTAGCCATATATAGCTTTAACTTAACCAGATTCATTTTTGTTACGTTCAATCAGATTATTGGTTGATATATCAATATTTTAACTTGGCGCCAAAACATTTCGTCTTCTAGTTGAAGTAACCAAATTCTAGTTGATTTTGTTCTCAGTGTAGTGATCGAAAACTAAAAATTTATTTTCAAAATATCTCGAGTATGCGAACGATGCTGCTATATTTCAGTTCAACTATGATGTCATTGTGTTGGTGGAAACTTGGCTAAATAGTGATTTCTACGATAGTGAAATGTTAATAGTCAATTTAGTGCCTACCGTAAAGATAAAGATCTAATTAAAACTGGTTGCACTAAAGGTGGGGGTGATTTAATTGCAGTTGAGCGCTACATATACTCTAATTATGTACAACTCTAAAACCGTGACTCTCTACTTGATCAGATCTGTGTATCTATTCATACAGAAAAAATTTATATGCGCTTCATATATTCCGCCGAAAATTGATGAAAGCCATCTGTGTATTTTAGACGATTTTAATCTTAGTGACGTCATTTGGTCATTCATGGATAATGATGAACGCTATCTTATTCCAAGTAATGTTAATAAACAACATGAAATACATGTAACTGTTGGATTTTTTAGTCTAGACTTCAAACAGATAAATTTTTGTTTGAAAAATTGAATATGATATTCCATTAGGTGAAATTTTAAGGCGTACAATTTTGACGCTTTAGATATTGAATTAGGTTACATTAATTGGTATTATATTTCATTGTAATACCTTAAGTTTTTGTTTTGATTATTTTAAATCTAATATTTTCAAAATATGCATAAATAAATTCCTATTGTCCCGAAAAGAGCACACAAGTTGTGGTACACGAAAGGCCTTAAGAAGCTTAAAAAACTTAGAAATAAATTTTATAAACTTTTCAAAGTCGAATGATGACAATCACAGAAATAAGTATCAGCATTATAATCGTGAATTTAATTTTCTGAACAAATTTTTATATAAGCAGTATATGCCTAAAATTGAAAATAATATCAAATGCAATCTCAAATCATTTTGGAGCTTTACAGGCTCAAAAAACATGCTCTTCTATTCCTTCGAGGATGTCATTTAATAATATAACGTCTAAGCCTTTGAAAGATTCAGTAAAACTTTTTGCCTAATTTTTTAAATCAAATTTTGAGCCCGAAGCACCGTGGAATAATCTAAATTAGATGATGTTGTTAGAGGTATTTTCAACTTGCAAAATTCTCAGAAGTCCGATCTAGTACTAATCCATTATCCGAGCCGTTATGCTTTTTGTTCAAGAAATCCCTTTCTATGGCTATTTTTATTTAATGATTGGAGAATTGCTCTTATTCGACTTACTCATAAAAGTGGCAACAAAAGTGATGTTTCGAACTATAGGCCTATTTCGAAGTTGTCCACTGTCTCCAAATTATTCGAGAGTATTGTCAAAGAGGAAATCTTTATTGCTACCAATGCAACATGCAGTTTTTGCTGGACGTTCTACAGTAGCTAATTTGGCAGTTTTTTCGGATTATTGTATTATATTGTATGTAAATTTTCTAATGGTTTGCAAGTTGATACAATTTATACCGTTTTTTCAAAAGCTTTTGACACAGTACCTCATAGAGTCTTTAGTGCTTAAACTGTTAAAACTTGGTTTTCATTACAAAATTTTGCATTAAATTGGATTGAATCGTATCTGAGCAATAGAATAAATTATGTTTTTATTTATGGTATTAGATTCAACTCATTTGTGTTCAGATCTAGTGCTCCACAGGGAAGTATCTTGGGTCTACTACTTTTCATTTTCTTTATTAATGATATTGGCTCCTGTTTTGAAAATGCATGTATGCCGATGATTTAAAATTATTTCTTAAAATAAGGAATCCTTCGGATATAATCGCCCTCCAAAATGATTTAAATTATCTATTTTTCTGGTGTACGCAGAATCAGCTATTTGAAAATTTTGCAAAATGTTACCATGTGACTTTTTGCAAGACATCATTATGTATCATCTTATTATTTCGACAATATTTCTTTAAAATAAGTTAGTGAAATGCTAGATATGGGAGTTTTATTTGATACAAAATCCGCTTTTGTACAACACATAAATTTTATAATCCCTAAATGGTATTTAATGTTAGCGTTCGTTAGGCGTCATAGCATTGATTTTAAAGATCCATATACACGTAAAGTTTTATTCACAGCTTATGTTTGATCAAAGCTTGAATATGCTTCTGTAATTTGAAATCCCTCTTTTTTGTGCATTCTAATCGTCTAGTATCCAAAAAAGATTTCTTAAATTTGCGCTTTACGGAACCTTTTCCATTTTACAATTCACGCTGCTTGTCAATTGACCTTAAGTCCCTTGAAACAATTAGAGAGATTGCTTCGTTATGTTTGTGTATGATATTATTTCTGGACATATTGACTGCCGCAGTTTACTTGAGATTATAAAATTCAAAGTGCCTTCTAGATTTCTACGCCATTGCAATTTGTTCTCTTTTTAGGTTTGCAGAACTAACTATTCCCTAAATGCTCCAATCACAAGGGCTCTAAATGAATTAAATAATCTTAATTCAACTCATATGATAGATTTTGCGATTTCAAGACAAGCATTTAAGAAACTGTTATCTAATTTGTACACTTAATAATGATGATTTTGTATATGAAATGTACGCTTTTGTATTTTCATTTTTAAATTTTAAAAATATTTAAATATTTTTGTTCATTAGTATGTAAGATTTATTCATAGACTAATTTAAAATCTCATATGATAGATTTTTGAAATTGAATGAAAACTGAAGATTTTTAACATAATATGTGGACGACCTTTTTGGAATTATAAGGGCAGATGCAATAAAAATTACGTTAAAAGTACTGAACAATTTTCACAGGAACATCAAATTCACTAAAGAAGAAGAGGAAAATGGAGCTCTTGCTTATCTTGGCACAAAAGTAATTAGAATAAATAGCATTTAGAGATTGACTGGTATCAAAAGCCTACTGCATCTGGACGACTGATCAATTTTGACTCTAAACATCTACGTAATATTATACTAAATACTCAAAGTGTTGACCATTAGTGACGTAGTATTCCATGGACAAAATAAGAAAAAAATATGAACCATTTTGGATAAAACTGATTTTCCAAAGGAAACCAAAGATGGAATGATAAAACGAATTTACAGACAACGAAATACAAAAAAATAGAAGTTATCTATAAATCGATGACATACGTATTACAACTAACTGACAGACTACAAATATCGCATATATATTGTAACGAACCTCGCGCCAAGGTTTTAACTCGTCGGTGTCCAAGGTTCGGCAACAAAAATTTATATTTTTGCAGGTGGCCAAAATAAACAGTTTTCGATAATAATAATGCGTGTTTCTTCTCTTTTTTTCAATACGATATAAAATTTTATTTATAGATTGTTTCTTAAAAACTGCGTCTATTTACAATCTACTTTACTCGCGGTTGCTTGCGTTAGATCGCGGCGGGGATAGCTGTTCTCTGCGGTGCGGTACGGTTGTCGTACAACCAAATAACGGCTACGTTTCAAACTATCCTGCCGGCACGAATGTTAGCATTGCACCCAGACGTGCGACAGAATTGTCAGCTAGCTTGCCTACTCTACTCTACAATATTTGCTATGCTAGGTCTCTCTTGTACGGGTTCTGATGTTGCCGTGCAGTAGATACCGTAGACGCTGTCCTATTCTACCGACACGAGTGTTAGCGTGGCACCCAGACGTACGACAGAATCGTCAGCTAGCTTTCCTACTCCGCTTTATACTATTTGCTATGCCAGGTCTCTCTTGCACGGGTTCTGACGTTGCCGTGCAATAGATACCGTAGGCGCTGCACTATTTCTGCCGACACGAGTGTTAGCGTGGCACCCAGACGTGCGACAGAATCGTCAGCTAGCTATCCTACTGTATACTATTCTGCCGACACGGATGGTAGCATTGCACCCATACGTGTGACAGAACCAACAACTAGCTATCCTACTCTATACTATTCTGCCGACACGAATGTTAGCATGGCACCCATACGTGTGACAGAATCAATAACTAGCTACACTGCGTTCATTAACTATAGCACAATTTATGTATTTTAAGGGAACGTGCTGTAACAAGTTGAATATAAAACCTCTGACTCTCTTATTGACAAATGTTGAGCTTAAATATGTTTTCTTTAAACTGACATTATCAAATGTCAAACTTACTTAGCTCTCTCCATAAACCGTTATCAATATCTTTAACATTGCATTTTTTCTGCCTAAGAATCGTTCATTAACTATAGCACAAATGATTAAAAGTCAATTTTTTTCAACAAAAACAACAAATTTTTATTTCAATTTTATATTATTTAATATGACGTGACTCCGCCAATTGATTTGGGGCATTCAAATATTCTGCTTTGCATGGAGTCTGCTAAATTTTTTAAAAGTTGTGCGTCGAGAGCCTCCCACTCTTTGAATATGGCTGTTTTTAACTCTGCAACACTTGAAAACTGATGTTTGTCTGCATATATTCGCCTGACGAGAATCCCCCAAATATTTTCAATTGGATTCAAGTCAGGCGAACAAGCTGGCCAATCCAAAACAATAACACTGTTCCTTTGAAGCCACTCTTGTGTTTTCTTGCTGGCGTGAACAGCGGCGTTGTCCTGTTGAAAAATGTAACTAAAGCTTCTATTTTTCTCCAGATATGGGAGCAAACTACTTTTTAAGAGCTGATAATATAAATCGACACCTCTACACCAAATTTAAAGAAAATTAATACCATAGTACACTGAATATAACATTAAACGTTTTTCGTATGTATGGGAAGTACCACGCCCACTAGCTAAATCCCGTCGAAATCCGAATTTCAAACTTATAGTAACCGACATCTCTGTACCCATAGTACACTTAATATAACATTGAACGTTTTTGTTTGTATGGGAGGTGCCACGCAAACTGTTGCAATCCTGTCGAAATCTATATACCCAATGTGCACAAAAACGGATGCGGATCCGAAACGGACTTCAAACACAGAAAAAGCCAGAATCCGCTTTTTCGTATCCGTAAGGATACGAAACGGACCTCAAAAACGGAAAAAAACCGGAATCCGCTTTTTCGTATCCGAAACGGACCTCATATACGAATCCGTTTCGGATTCGTTTTTCGTATCCGTAACGGATCCGAATCGGACCTCTAAAACGGAAAAAAACCGGAATCCACTTTTTCGTATCCGTAACGGATCCGAAACGGACGTCATATACGGATTCGTTGTCGAATGAAATTCCTCTCCAAAAAACGTAAGGATCGTCCGCTTTGTCGGATTCGAAACGGACGTCATAAACGGAAAAAAACCGGAATCCGCTTTTTTTTATTATTAATATAAAAGGCAGTTTTCAAGATATTTTCAATAAACAAATACAGTTCTCTACTCCTTTTTTGTTTTTTATATATCTTTATAGTAAAAAAATAAAAAAAATGTGTCGTCGCCGGGGTTTGAACCTGTATCTTCCCTCTGCTTATCCAATAGTTGTTGCATGCGTAGTTTAACAACATCAGACACCGCATTACTTATTTTCTGCTGGCTAAAAGTATATTATTTGAATTAGCAATCGACAACTGCTCAAAATGAATATTCACTTTTTCATTTTGATAGAGAAGTAATTCAATTTAAGTATGTTAGAAAAATAATGGAAGTAGCTGAGTTGGTTAAGATGAGCATTTTTGAACAGTGGCATGGCGGAGGTTCAATTCTGATCGGTGGCAGGTAAAAAAAAAATTAAGTTCCTTAATTTTTTCTAATCATATTCACTCTAGATAAAAATTAGTTGAAAAGTATTAAAGAAATAGATGGAAAATAAGTAAAAGTTAAAAAAAAATTAGATTTGGGAAAGAATAAAAAAAAAATTTTTTTTAATTGCGTTATTTTTTTTTGCACAGTAAAATCCGCATTATTAAAGAAAAAGGTTGTCTCGAATTTGTTTTATTTAGAAAAACGAATCCGAAAAGGATCCGTATATGACGTCCGTTTCGGATCCGCTACGGATACGAAAAAGCGGATTCCGGTTTTTTTCCGTTTTTGAGTTCCGTTTCGGATCCGGCAAAGCGGACGATCCTTCCGTTTTTTTGAGAGGAATTTCATCCGACAACGGATCCTTATCGGATCCGAAACGGAATTCGTTTCGGATAAATAATCCGCAGGAACGGATCCGTAACGGATCCGAAACGGATCCATTTGGCACATTGGGTAATTTCAAATTTTATAGCTACCGACACCTCTGCACCAAATTTCAAAAATGTGACTCCCATAGCACACCAAACATACCATTAACAGTTTTCTGCTTGTATGGGAGGTACCACGCCCACTGGTACTATTGCACTCATTTTTGGTCATGAGAAACCTTGTTAATTCTCTTATTAGCACGTTTATAAATACTGTGGGCTGTGCCACGCTTATCAACGAATTTTGCCAGTATAGTAATATGGCTTGTTATGATGGGTGCCTTCAGTGGTATTATCTTTTTTTGAAAATCGTCATACCGTTTTCGCGCAATATTAAATCAAAATTTTAAATTGAAATATGACACGCCCACTGTTTTACTCCGCCCACTTTTGAAAAAATTTAAGATATTTGTGATATGCATCTATGTATCAAAATTCATTAAAATATCTTGAATGGTTTGCGAGATATGACGTTAAGAAAATAAAAGAATAGGACTGTGCCACGCCCCTGCAAGTCTTTAAAAACTTAAAACCAAGCCCAGTCTTAATTTTATTCTCCTATGCACCTAACCAATAAGTTTTATCAAAATCACTGCACCCGTTTTCGAAATAAAGTAAAGTGTATATAAATATATATGCATACAAATTTAGCTCGTTTAATGCCCAGTTTCACCAAAATCAATTAAAATCACTTCTAACTAACAGGCTTTTAGAATTTTTAAATCTGTTAAAATTATTTCTATTTCACCAACATTAAAAGTTATACTTTTAGCTAACAACCTGTTAGCCATATGAATGAAACAGAAATGCCTAACACATATCTCTGACTATATGCGAAAATATGAAACTAAAATAGTTTTTGTTGATTGACATATGGCAAACAAATAAATGTGTCATTCAAATGGCTTGTTAGTTTATCAGGTTGTTTAACAGACTGTTAGCGCTAGAAGTGTTTGGTCAAACAAAATTATGGTTTTTTAAGTTTTAAAAGCCTGGTAAGTTTTAAAATTGATTGGTGAAACCAGGCACAAGTATAGTAGAATTAGCTACAGTTAGTTTTCAATCTAAGCTTGAGTTGACCTTTTGACAAGCTAATGTTATAAAAATTGTAACTTTTAACCTTCAAACGGTCGCGCGGTCATTTGTAAGGGCAGCGGTCGCGCGTAACCTATAAGACCTATTGGATATATCAGAGAAATAAAACACTAATTAATTAATATCTTTTATTTTTTTATAATTAGGAACATTATTCATTGTCTAGGACATTAATTTGTCGAAAAAAAACTTAACTTTAGGTAAAAACTAAGTTATAAAATGAAAAAAAAGAACTTAACTTATTATTATTATCAGCGAAAATTTATTGAATTCGGTCGAATCGACGTCGCGCGAGCGCTTGAAGGTTAATAAGAGATTAAAAGGAGCTGTAGCCATATAATTAGTTCTAGTAACCGGTTGATAAAATAATTGATGAGTACTTATACGATTAGTATTAAAATGTATGTAATCAAGAATTTGTGACCCAGTCACAAGTTGATTCAGATAAGTATATCCGCAATATTTCTACGGGAGCTCAGAGACTGCATATGTGATAACTTCAAACGATCCTCAGAAGGAGGAAGGTTCAAAGAGTCAAACCAATTAAAGCCACTGAGAGCAAAACGAATAAATGTTTTTTGAAGTCTCTCAATTCTATTTATATGAATATTATAAAATGGTGACCATACATGGCTGGCGTACTCTGAATGAGGACGCACTATTGTATTATATAAAGTCACCGCTACTAAAGGGCTATTAAATTCTTTTGCTAACCTCTTAATAAAGCCAAGCATAGATGAGGTTTTTTTACAAATTTGAATAATATGCTCAATAAAAGATAATTTAAAATCAAAATGTATACCTAGGATTTTGACTAAATCCACACGACAAATTTTCTTATCTCTTAATTTATAATCAAACTCCACAATATTTTTCTTCCTGCTGAAAATCATAGTTTGGCATTTATCAGGATTAAGATGTAAGATATTTTTAGAACACCAAAACTCGAAGGATTTCAAGTCAGACTGAAGTGGAATCGTATCATCAACCCCCTTCACGTTCCTGTAAATTTTCATGTCATCTGCATATACTAACAGATGTGAGTTTTTAATAACATGTGTAACGTCATCAATTGCTAAGCAGGAGTGGCCTCAGGTGGCTTCCTTGTGGAACACCTGATGTCACGCTAAATGGGGAGGAAAACACCCTCCGAAATTTTATTTGATATGAACGATCAGATAAATAAGATTTAACTTAAACAAACTAAAATCATATGGTAATTTGTCAAATGCTTTAATGAAGTCAGTGCAGATGCAGTTAACTTGCCCAGCAGAGTCAAAAGAGCTTAATGCAAAAAAAGTGAGATCAAGGAGGTTAGAAACTGTAGATCTGCCATTAACAAAATCATGCTGACGAGTTGTTATGATTTCACCACAGCACACCTTAACCTGATCATATATAACATGTTCAAAAATTTTCGGTATTGATGATAACTTAGCCACGGGCCTGTAGTTTGAAACATAATTTTTGCACCCTTTCTAGAAAATGGGGCTAATGTATGCATTTTCCAAAGTTTAGGAACATAGCTTTCTCTAATTATTATCTATTAAAAAAAAAACTGAGGGGCTGACTCAGCACAAAACTGTAGTTAACTAAAACTGTCGCAGGAATACCATAACGCCCGGAGCTGAAGTCATCATCAATACATGAAACATATTTCTTTATAAGGTCGGGTGAGAAAGATATCTCATTAACCGAAACTAAAGGATCGTTATCCATATATTCAAAATATTTGATCTCAGAGCTAAATAAGTCCGTAGAAAATGATTCAATATTCATAATTTGGGGGTCGCTAGTGATCCACCAACTGTTTTAAACTCACATAGGAACCCATTAGATTTTTTTTTAGAAATAAGAACTGTCTCAGAAAAAAATTGGGTTTTTTAATTTTTTTATTTTACTCTTCCTGATAATCTTACAGGTCTTCAAAGACACAATATTTGTTCTATATAAAGTACCGTTTAATATGATGTATAACACTTGAATATAGCACTTCTAACGACAAAGATGTCTAGAATCCAGAATTAAAATATTGGGCTATAGCAAAAACTATAGCACAACAATACTGGACAGAGAACGAAGAGAAAATGTAAGACTTACATTAGAAAGCCTCCGAATACGACAAAAACAAAAAAGCTGTTAACAAGAAAGAAGATTTTGACAACATCAGTGCCTGTTACAGTGTCGTCTTGTAAAGTATCGGTGTTTTGCAAGTTTTATATGTTTAATGTTTTAGATTAACGTATTAAATTAAAATTAAATTCTATTAATGTATTAATGTAATAATGTAAGCTTTAACTAAATGTTTATGTTTCACAAATTGTTCAACACATTGTTCATTTCAGTTTTTTAAATAAATAATAAGCCCCTGAAGAAGCCTGGATCCAACGGGCGAAACGTCGGGAAATTGTTTCAAAAAAATTTTTTGTTTTTTAATTCACCTACCAGAATTGACCAAAAAAGCTAAAGGAACAATTTTTCCACACATTTTTCGTAAGATAAAAAATATATTGGTCAAATAAAATCTGCAGTAAAAATAGTTGGTGCATCAGAAAGAACTGTTTTTACGGTTAGTAAATTCACAAAAAAAAAATTCAGAATTTCCGAAGCAATACATGGTTTGGCAGGTTTGCCTCAGAAGCAGCGTCTTTGTTACGCAAAGCACAATCAATTCCAAATTTTATATAGACGAGTGCCTCGAAAAACGTCTTCTACCATTTATTCGCGCACGTGAGGGTATAGTGATGTTCTGGCCTGATTAAGCAACCTCTCATTACTCTAAAGCTACGATGGAATGTTACGCAAGTAAGCCCAGAGCTTCGCCCAATTGAAAGATATTGGACTAATGAAAAGAGATCTTCGAAAGAGTGGTAAGACTGCAAAAACTTACAAGACTTCAGACTTAGGTGGAAAAAATCGTGCAAAATTTAATGAAGGGCCTTAAGAAAAAAGTAAAAATTTTATGCAGAAAAAAAAATTGTTGATAAGTTTTCAGTTATTTATATTCTAAACACTAGCCATTATTAATAAAAAAAGATCAAAAAAAATAATTGGGTATTTTTTTATGTCCCAGTTTTTTCTGGGACAGTCCTTAATAAAACACCAAAATTCTTGTGGTCTTGAAGAGTATTCAGCCTAATTTTATTCAAATATTCAGAATTAACTAGAGCTGACATATCTTCAAATTCAAACAGTCGCTGATAAGCAGGTATGTCATTTCGGTCCAGGATACAAATGTATTTGTTCCATGCCCTATTACGGCGATTACGAATTTTCTTCAAATTCTTTGGTACCAAGGGTACGAGGAATTAGTAACGTATCTCCGTGTATATGGCGCCGACAATGCTATGGCCGAAAAAACTTCACCATAAAAAATTTAATGCAGTCATCGAATGTATTATTATTAAAATAAATAAAATTCGTGTATTTTATTTCCTAGATTCTCAATCAATTTCAAGAAGTCAGCTTTCTTAAAATTGAATTCGTAAACATAAATGGAAGGATTAGTTAAATTTTAATTTCTTTATTGAGCCTTTGGATTACATTTCCTTAAAGACTAGAATCATAATTGTTTGTAATAATAAATAGTTAATTAAAAATAAGTTTACACATAATATTAAAATATATTAAGATAAAAAATTAATCTTTTCAATGAGTCTTTGGACATCGAAAACTCAAATTAATTTATAGATTATAATCTATTAAATAATGAACGAGCTCTTACTATAGACTCATCTTGAGCGTAATTATTATAGTTTTATGGTTTTTTATTAGGAACAAATCAAAATGACGCAACTGTCGTGGTGGAATATAAAAATCAATTAATTGAAGTAACTCCCGACAGTCAATATTCCTATTAACTATGTCATAAATAAACATTAGGAACATAACATTTCGCCTCGATTCAAGGGTATTTATGCCCAAAAGCAGGCAACGTGAATTATATGATGGTCTCGAATCACCAAAATTCAAAGAAAGTAATGCATATTTAGTTAAAGTTTTCTAAATTCGTTCAAGTCTAGCACAATGATTCCAGGCAAAAGAGGCATATTCCAATGTGGATCATTAAATCAGAATTGTGTCTACGAATAAAAACCCAAAACTGCATAAGATTTAGTGATGAGCGAATTCAAATGCTCAATAAATGTAAACTTAGCGTCGAAAACTACCCCCAAGTCCTTAATAAGATTGACGGATTTAAGATGTTTACCCTGAATGGAAAACAACTAATCCATTATATTATTTGATTTTGCAAACGTGCAGTGAAAGCATTTTTCAATGTTTAGAGGTAACTGATTGAGTAAACTCCAAGTACTCACATTAAACAAGTCACGCTGTAAAGATTGAACGTCACTTACATTCTTTATACGACTGAATAATTTTAAATCATCTGCATAAATTGAAAATTTTGAGCTGTGTATGC
Source organism: Meiosimyza decipiens (assembly GCA_963680825.1). Lineage (NCBI taxonomy): Eukaryota > Metazoa > Arthropoda > Insecta > Diptera > Lauxaniidae > Meiosimyza > Meiosimyza decipiens. The sequence goes on from OY804261.1 coordinate 36,604,384, forward strand.
AACTATGATTATCATTCATGAAAAAAATAAAGAACAGAGGTCAGATTGAGTGTTATTAATAAGTACAACACACGGTCTATTATTCAAACAGGACTTAATTCCATTCAAAAATGACCCTTAATTGAAAAGTAAAGTTTGTCTTTAATAACACTTTCAAATAATTTAGAGACATTTGTTAATTTAGATATGGGACGATAATTAGCGACATTATTTTTGAGTCCATTTTTGAAAACAGGGGTAACACATGCTAAATTCCAGGGCTCAATGAATGTTCCGAAACTTAAGGAATTATTGAAAATTAAACACAATGGCTTACATAAAGCTTGAGCACATTTTAATAATGCCATAGAGGATAGTCCATCGACATCCGCTTTAACAGAATCCTTTAATCCTCCTAATGCATTTAAAACGTCTATTTCAGACAATGTAATAGATAGAACTGATATTATTGTAAATCATTGAAGTGGAAATAAAAGATGCACTATTTTTTGATTGAACGAAATTCCAAAACGATTTGGGATTAAATTTGATATTGGTTTCCGTTTTCAATATAAACTGTTAATATAAAAACTTGTTCAAAAAGTTGAATTCTCTCATATAATGCACATATTTCTCCTTATACTCTAAAGTCTCCCTGGATTTAAAAAGTTTAAGAATTCTATTGCGCAAATTTTTCAATTTTATATGGCCAGGAGTATACCATGGAAGCTTAAATACTTTGCGAGGAAGTATAGGAATATGGTCAAGGCGAATTTGCGAGACATTTAATTTTAGCAAATCAAAAGAAGTTGCGGCATTTTTATTTTATTATTATTTATAAGTTCAAAACCACATAACTAAAGTTAACATCTTGATTAACAGGCTTTGGCTCAATAAATTTATAAAATTCTACATTAAGAACAAGCGGGAGATGGTGCACATTAGAGGGTGAAATTAGGCAAGCATTCCGATGAATTGTATTTGATATTATGTGAAATAAAAATTAAGGCCAACATTTTCTCAAGCCTATTAAATATTTTGTTGATTTGAACTAATTTAATGCCTAAAAAACTGTCAATAAGATCAATTTGATGAGGATGATTTAGATAAGTTGGCGTGAGCTCACCAGCGAGGTGGGTCCATATTATTTTACTCAAATTAAAATCGCCCAATACACAAAACGGATTTTTAGGGTCTAACGATGAATGTAAAAAAAAATTTTGTTAACATGTGCATCATAAATTTCATCTGAACTATTTGGCGGGATATATGAGGCACAAATAGAGCACGATGAGCCAGTGACGGCATTCTGTAGTATGTAAGCTGAAGTACAACAAAGACGTTTGATGGCAATAAGAACACCACCTCCTCGATTATGACCGGTTTTTACAGATTCACGATCTTTTCTTTATACTTGATAAATATTTGTATCATAGAATTCTCCATCAAAAAATTCATTATTTAGTCAGGGCTCTATGAAGACGACGACATCAAAATCTCCCGCCGCAGTATAGTCATATATAGATTAAGATTTAGTTCTTATCCCAGACATATTTTGAAAATGGATCCAAATTTGTGATATATTTTGGCAAAAAGTATTACCTAACTTTGTTTGGGTGAGCCGATGAGTTATTAGGATGATTTTCTATTGTATTGCATTCTTTAGTGTTAGTTACAAATGTGTTGTAGGTTCTTTAATTTTTTGAAAAATTTTAGTCTTTCACCCGAACATCAACAGGCAAAAGAGCTGGATCAACAACAATTTTGTAGAGCGATGACGACACACCCAGTTTATAATTCACTCTATATAATGTTTCCAGCAGGGCATCTTTTTCAACAAGCTTATAGCAAGAGAGATTTTCTTTAGTAATATTAGTATGTTTAATAATGTATTCAATAATATTAGGCTCAGTATCTGAAGGCGCAAAAGATGATAGATGAACCCATCTCTTTCGGTCAATATCATCAAGCTCCGCATTAGAATTTATCCCAACAACAATTGCACGCTTAGGATTTTTGTTTCTTACTTCCGTCCACTGAAATTTTGCAGTCTCAGTTGCAGCTGGAACAACATTCAAATTAACCGAAGAGCAAGGTGGGGAATTACTAGATGAAGTTTGAGCAAGTTCAACATCAAGAGAACTCTAACGGAAAATGAGTAGCAGAATTTGCATTAGCAGCAGTGCGAGCATAAGACAAACCATTAGGAGTAGAATTTGAAAGAGAGCGTAAGTCAGCAGAGACATCACCAACAGCAGCAGCAGCAACGGCACCGGCAGCATCGGCAAATGAATCAGAAATCTGAATATCAGAAAGTGCATTAGGTGTCATTTGCACAACAGAATTTGCAACCGTGGTGAACATTGAGACTGAGGTCGATAAACTCGTAGATGTCGAGCACGAGTTTGGCACACTAACATTCTGCTTTTCTTGCGATGCAAATTTAATCTTATTTTTATTTAAACTTTTAGCAAGGAGAAACGATTGATCAATTATTAATATTAGATCTTTCACTTCACTAATGAAATTGTTCCGTAAGAGTCTTACACCTTCACTAAGAAGAGATTGATGAGGATAGATCATTGTTACATAAATTAGATTGCAAAGAGTGCAACTTAATTTGTAGGTTATCGATTTTTTTCACAACTAATTTTTTTCCGCCTACTAAAGAATTTATCAAGGTGAGCGCACGTGCATTTTCAGTTCTAAGAGAAACGATTACATTAAATCCAATTTCAAGAGTAATTTCTCGGCAATTGGAGTTTTGTTTAAATGTATTATGTTGTTCAGCGATAGTTAACGACAAAAAAGAAACCGACTTATCCCGAATTGACTGAATTGCGAATGGTGATGGTGAACGTATATAGGAGAGTTTCGGCGCACTGCCGCGCACTTTTTACAAAGAAAGTAATTGTTCGATTTTTGCAAATATTCCAGATCCGCTGGTAAAATATCGAGACAATCTAAATGAAACAGTTCATTGCAGTTGCCACATTATTAATTATACGATGTAAAATTTTTGTCTGATAAAATATTCCACTAAGCGAAAACACGTCCGCACCTTTTGAATTCACGACTGAGAGTGAATTTTCAATGACAGATTGATACACAATACTGAAAGGTGCATAGCATTTTGTTGTCGAGTTTTTGGACAAAATACATGAAGATGTATTCTTCGGACATCGAACGACATTCGTAGACATCTGCGCTACTATTTGGAGGAAAATAAGCGTTAAGAATATAAATTTTGGAGTTACAATGTGTAACTTTATCGCATAAAAGTTCAATATTAGATGCGCAGACAATTTCGATTAATGAACTAGTTAAATGATTTTTATGGCTATTGAGACGCCTCCACCAACAGAAGAAATATCTTCCAAGTACCTGTCTCTTCTAAATTATTGAAACTATTGTAAAAAAGTTCCAAATTGAGAAAAGTATTATTTAACCAAGTTTTGGTAAAAACGATAATACCTCAAAAAAATTCTGAGTTGATAAAAAGATGTCGTGCGTCTTGGAACGCAAACCCCTTAAATTTTGGTAGTAAAGGTATAGCCGCTACAGCTTTTTGAACTGGAACGGACAGTATGTCTGACAGTCTTATTATTTTTTTTTTGACTCAAATTCTGAAATATAGATATTATTCACCAACGCCTTAGAATTAAGAATCTCAGAAACATGAGAAGAGGCCACTGTTATTTTAAAAGACGCATGAGTAGGTTTATTACCGATTTTCCTACAAGAAACGAAGGCGTCAGCAGGAGTAATTTGATTCTGTCTTATAAAATTTATAACGTTATCAGTGGTAGTGTTAGAATGATGTCGCGAAATAAAAATCGATTTTAACCTAAAATTGATAATAATGACAAATCAAATGTAAAAGGGCTAACATTTAAAATGCTCCACATGCGCAATATCCCACAAGAGCAAAGAATAGACTACAAAACAGACTACGAGTGCGTAGTAGGTACGTTATAAAAAATAACAAACTATAAAATTGGTTGATGTTTTATGTTGTGATTAATGTTACTTTTAAAAAATTTTGATTTAAAATCGTTTTTATGTAAGCATATTTTTTTTATCAAAAATGCACAAAATGTGATTGTGATTGCTGTGTAATTTTGTTTGCAGTTTTCTGAGGATGACTTTCAACTAAAGTTGAAATATCGAAAATAATAAAAAATTATATAAAAATCTAAAAATTTTTTATTAGTTGACCTACACCCGGAATAAAGTAAAGAAAATTTAATAGTTTTGGTTAGATTTACAAATTTTTGGCAAAAAGAATTGCACACAAACCATTTTTCTATTGATGACAATATCTCGCAATCATATGCAATTAATATTGAGCTAGCATAAAACTTTAATGCGGTTTGCAGTTTAAAACAATTTTCAATGTTTTTAAGATGGGAAAGAGTTTTTAATATCAAAGGCGGATACGATCTTTTTTTAGAATTAAAAAATTTTTCTAATACTTCCTGAACATTCTCTGGATGCAATTGCTTTCCAAAATCTTTTCCATACCGCAACAGTTTCCCTGAATCTAAAGAATATACTTGAAAGCCTGGTATGCAAAGCCCGAGTAATTGCTTGCATTTACTGTATTTTTCTTCCTCCTGTGATCGTTTTTTCGGTGTCGCTAACGGGTCCCAGGTTTGTCTACCAATTTTAACATCCATCACGCAGGGCTGCTTCATTGTTGCAGTCATATTTTCCAATTTTAAAAATGTTTGCTAAATGAAAAAAGAATAAATATTTCTGTGAACTTTATTTGACATTATGTACGTATATTATCTAATTTGTATGGACTATATATAAATGAATAATATTAATGTGCTCATAACTTCCAACCAAAATAATTGTAAAAATTACAACACAAATGAAAACGTTTGGAACTTTCCAGAAACATTTGAGTGGTAAATAGTGAACGTATTTTTACTCATATTTTTAGAAATCTATTTTAAGTGTACCGTAGTGCCTTATTCATACAAATAGTTATTTCCTTTTATTAGAATTCAATTAACCAGAATACAAAATCAAGCTTTCAGTTTAGAAACCGTAACTGAAAGCCGCTTCTTAGAACCCCGATTAAGATCTTTTTCTTGAAAATTTTGGTTTTTTTCTTAAAAAATTGGGTTCGCATAGTGCGATGGTGTGACGTTACATTCGCTTTTTCATTTGTGTCAGTCGTTCGATTATCTTTTTCGTTATTTTTGCTTAGGCTGCCTCTTTAATTAATTTATGTTGGGAAAACGTTGTAGAATATGTGATTTTGTACAAAAATTTTAGATAAATTTATATGTACGTGTGACCAGTTGTTTTTATGACACAATCTAAAATAGTGTAAAACCTATTTTAAACCTTTGACCTTGAATATTTAAAACGTGATTAACAGTGTCAATTTCTTTTTGGAAGATTGTCTTTCGACTTTTCCTCATAGATTGATTAAACTTTTTTTTCTGGAATTGTTCTAAAGCAGTTCCTGCCGGGGTTCTGCGCCACCTCTAATGGTGATTAAATCCATTTTCAAACTTTCCACATCGAATAATTTGAGAAGTTAGTGAATTTTTTAGTTTGCCGCGTAGTAGCTCTAAATGCAACACTGATCTTTTTAACTACCATCTGTTAATAGACTGTCAAAATTTCAGCTAGCTGCGATGCTTAGTTTGTGAATTTTTGCGAAAATGGAAAAAAAGGGAATATCGTGTGCTCATCAAGCATTATTTTCTGCGCAAAAAAACTATCAGCCAAACAAAGGCTTAACAAATACTATGGGGACTCTGCACCATAGATTGGAATGATTTACAAGTGGTTTACTGAATTCCGATGCGGTCATACAAGCACAACTGACGCCGTCGGCATCTGAGGCGAACGGGTATAAAACGTTTGGCGAAATCATTTGGATATGAAAAAATTATCCGCAAGATGGGTGCCGCGTTTGTCCACTCTCGACCATAAACGCGATCGTGTGACTGATTCAAAGGCGTGTTTGGCGATGTTGAACCATGATAAGAAGGATTTTTTCCGTCGATTAGAAACCGTGGACGAAACATGGATCCGTCACTACACACCAGAGACAATGGAACAGTTTTGGAGACAGTATTTTGGGATGAACGCGGTATAATCTACATCGATTACCTTCCACCAAAAAGAACGATCAATGACGAATACTATGCAGCCGAATTGGACCGTTTCAACGACGCTTTGAAAGAGAAACGTACCCATTTGGCGAGGAAAAAGTGCTCTTCCATCAAGACAATACACGCGTTCATAAAGGGTGTTTTTTTTAGAGGTATAGAACTTCGAATTGAAATAAAACACAAGAAAATCGTTTTAATGTCCATCAATTTGGCTTTATTGGAAGGATAATTTTATGCCATTAATGTTTAAATATGATTTCTGGCATGTGGCCACCGCGGCTGGCTCGAATAAAGCCAATTCTACAGGTCCAATTTTGAACCACTTTTTCGAGCATATGGGGCCGTATGTCGGCAATAACGCCACGAATGTTGGCTTCCAAGTCCCCTAACGTTTCTGGTTTGTTGGGGTAGACGAGCGACTTCACATATCCCCAAAGAAAATAATCCAATGGTGTCAAATCACACGATCTTGGTGGCCAATTGACAGGTCCATTCCGCGAAATTATGCGCTCATCGAATGTTTCCTTCAATAAATCGATTGTGACGTGCGCTGTGTGGCATGTAGCGCCGTCTTGTTGGAACCACAACTCATCCACATTCATGCCATCCAATTCGGGAACAAAATAGTCGGATATCATGTCTCTATACCGGTCTCCATTAACAGTAACTGACTCTCCAGCATTATTTCGGAAGAAGTATGGCCCAATGACTCCACCAGCCCATAGAGCACACCAAACAGTCAGTTATTGTGGATGTAATGGCGTCTCAAGGGTCTCATGTGGATTCTCTTCACTCCAAATGCGGCAATTTTGCTTGTTGACGTAGCCATTCAACCAAAAATGAGCCTCATCACTGAACAAAATTTTGCGATGAAAATCAGCATCGAGATCAATCTCATTTTCGGGACGCATTGCATGGTCTCGCGGCTTTAATTCTTGCACAAGCTGGATCTTGTAAGGTCGCAAGCCAAGATCTTTGCGCAAAATCTTCCATAAAGTTGATGGACAAAGCTCTAATTGCTGTGCACGGTGGCGAATCGATTCATTCGGGTCCTCTTCAACATTTTGCTCTACAGCGGCAATTGTTTCTTCGGTGCGCACTGTTCGACGTCTCTGCGGATGCGTATTATCACATAGAGTAAACGTAGTGCGAAAACGATCCATGGTTAACCGAATTAATTGCTCTGATGGACGATTATGTCGACCATAAAATGGACGGAGCTTGCGGTAAACTTCGCGAACTGAACCATTATTTTCGAAATAAATTTGCACGATTTGTTCTTTTGTCAACCTGTTCATGATGAAATGGCAAACCAAACTGAACATAAATGACATTAGAGTTGCCAGATTTGACCATAAAATGCCAGTTTTATCTCTATTCGAAAAACAAACCTCTAAAAAAAACACCCTTTACATGCCCAGCTGCCATGGCGAAATTCCTTGAATTGAAGTACGAATTGCTTCCTCATCCAGCATATTCTTCATATTTGGCCCCCAGCGACTACTTTCTGCTTCCAAACCTGAAGAAATGGTTCGGTGGAAAGAGATTCACCACCAGAGAGGAGCTTATCACCAAAACTGAGGCTTATTTTGAGGACCTACCGAAAACTTATTTTTCGGATGGGATCAAAACATTGGAAGAACGTTGGGCGAAGTGTATCGAGCTAAAAGGGGACTATAATGCGAAACAAAACGTTTTTTTGCCGTAAAAAATCATTCCTTGTGTCATTTTTCACGGAATTATCAAATGGCCCTCGTACCATTTTTATTATGTCGATCCCCGTCGCTACAAATGTTTAAAATATTTTGGAAATCGCTAAGCCATGCACTTCTATATGCACGCATGTTCTTTATCGGCAGAACGACAAGCTGTCGTGCAGTACGACAAAAAACGTAGCTAAAATAATATTGAAAAGCTGCAACCACCGGTAAACGAATTAAAAAAGACTCTACATCGAAATATTACTGATGTCTGAATGCAGATCGTGAAAGAATTATGTGGGCTCGCTTCCTCCAACTGAGTTCGCTGACATTACAACAAAAGAAGCGTTTTACAGCCAACTTATGGCTACGGTAAACTCATCACACAAGACATACTAATGGTTATGGGCGAATTCAGCGCCAAAGTGGGAAGCGACAAAAAAAACTTTAAACTTAGTGAAGAGGTATTATTTGCGCACAAACTTATACAATTATGATCAATTATGATTTTCTAAGCCTAAATTTTAAAAAAAATCAGCATAACTCACATATAGAATATAAAACCTTCAGCAAACATTTTTTGAATAGTGTAATCTATGAACTTTTAGCCAATATGCAGTATTGGTAAATTCCGATACCAATATATTAATAAGAGCATTTCGTAAAAATCAATGTATTTGGTTCCTTCTAAGACTACAATAAGAAAAACCTGATAAAAAAAAATGTTAAAAAAGCAGCTGAAACTCTGGTTTTTAGCTAACCATACTTTTTCATATTATATGTAAAAAAAATACCAAAATCCGGAGCTATGTTTTTTTCCTGTCCAAGTTTGCAAATTTTCTACTTTTACCCTTTTTCATTCTAATTTTGTGAAAAATCTGCATAATTCATATAAAGGCGATAAAAAAATACAAATAGATATTCATAAAATAGAAACAATGTACTTTCCGCCAGTATGCAACATTATTGCAATTTGCTTCAAACAAGTTAACTAGAGCGGACTATCTAACAATTGCTTTTATAGAAAGTTTCATGGTACATTTTTGATGCACAAAGTTCAACTTTGAGCACACTCTGCCACTAAGCAAATTTTAATTTTTTATAGTTTTTTTTTTGTTCATTCCCTAAGTATTTTCTGACGATTGTCTTAAACAATTGTTCAATCTCTAACACTTTCATTTTCTTCCTATTCATAGCCACAAAAATCCACTGTGCGACGTAAATTGCATCTGGGATGCATTGAACAGACGAGATGTAGCACCCAAGATAATTAATCTCATCAAGGCTCAATACAAAGATTTCAAATGTAGAGTATTACATACCGGGAAACTTTCTGAGTCTTTTGAGTTTATTTCAGATGTGCACCAAGGTTGTTTTCTGTTACCAATCTTGCTTCTGATAGTACTTGACAGTGTTCTTAGCAGAGCCCTAGACTCCACAAATCGTGGGATTCAATGGACTTTTAGCGATGATTTTGAAAGCCTCACTTTTGCTGGTTGCATATGGCTCTTCGCCACCAATGCAAGAAAAACTCACTGCCGTCAGATATTTCAGGAAAGAGGGTCTGAAATTCAACATATCGGACATATTTACACATATGTAAAGGGTGTTTTTTTTAGAGGTTTGTTTTTCGAATAGAGATAAAACTGGCATTTTATGGTCAAATCTGGCAACTCTAATGTCATTTATGTTCAGTTTGGTTTGCCATTTCATCATGAACAGGTTGACAAAAGAACAAATCGTGCAAATTTATTTCGAAAATAATGGTTCAGTTCGCGAAGTTTACCGCAAGCTCCGTCCATTTTATGGTCGACATAATCGTCCATCAGAGCAATTAATTCGGTTAACCATGGATCGTTTTCGCACTACGTTTACTCTATGTGATAATACGCATCCGCAGAGACGTCGAACAGTGCGCACCGAAGAAACAATTGCCGCTGTAGAGCAAAATGTTGAAGAGGACCCGAATGAATCGATTCGCCACCGTGCACAGCAATTAGAGCTTTGTCCATCAACTTTATGGAAGATTTTGCGCAAAGATCTTGGCTTGCGACCTTACAAGATCCAGCTTGTGCAAGAATTAAAGCCGCGAGACCATGCAATGCGTCCCGAAAATGAGATTGATCTCGATGCTGATTTTCATCGCAAAATTTTGTTCAGTGATGAGGCTCATTTTTGGTTGAATGGCTACGTCAACAAGCAAAATTGCCGCATTTGGAGTGAAGAGAATCCACATGAGACCCTTGAGACGCCATTACATCCACAATAACTGACTGTTTGGTGTGCTCTATGGGCTGGTGGAGTCATTGGGCCATACTTCTTCCGAAATAATGCTGGAGAGTCAGTTACCGTTAATGGAGACCGGTATAGAGCCATGATAACCGACTATTTTGTTCCCGAATTGGATGGCATGAATGTGGATGAGTTGTGGTTCCAACAAGACGGCGCTACATGCCACACAGCGCACGTCACAATCGATTTATTGAAGGAAACATTCGATGAGCGCATAATTTCGCGGAATGGACCTGTCAATTGGCCACCAAGATCGTGTGATTTGACACCATTGGATTATTTTCTTTGGGGATATGTGAAGTCGCTCGTCTACGCCAACAAACCAGAAACGTTAGGGGACTTGGAAGCCAACATTCGTGGCGTTATTGCCGACATACGGCCCCATATGCTCGAAAAAGTGGTTCAAAATTGGACCTGTAGAATTGGCTTTATTCGAGCCAGCCGCGGCGGCCACATGCCCGAAATCATATTTAAACATTAATGGCATAAAATTATCCTTCCAATAAAGCCAAATTGATGGACATTAAAACGATTTTCTTGTGTTTTATTTCAATTCGAAGCTCTATACCTCTAAAAAAAACACCCTTTATATAAAAAAAAAGCATGTCTATGATATAGAAATCATAAATATGCGTCAGTAAATTCGACAAATTTTTAGTACATTCGGTGCGATGGACAAATTTTCAGTACATTTGCCACATTTTCAGTACACTTAATAATAATATATATGCGGCAAAAAAAATCAGATGAGCTTTTATTTTGCTGCGAGTTTTAGAAAATACATTCGGCTCTTAGAAAAACCATCCAAAGTATCGATTCAGTACATTTCTACAAAACCCAAATGCCATCACTGGTGTCTATCCGCCCAACCAGTGGCAGCAATAGCTTTATGATTTACCCAACGCAGCATGGTTTTTTTCCGGGCAGCTCTACAGTCACAAATTTAGCGATTTTTTCTGACTATTGCGTTTCTGCTTTTTCTAATGGCTTTCAAGTTGACACAATTTATACTGATTTTTCAAAGGCTTTTGACAAAGTTTCTCATAAAGTCCTTATATCCAAACTATCAAAGCTTGGTTTTCATTCAAATTTTCTTGTCTGGACAAGCTCATATCTGTATAAAAGAGTTAATATTGTGCAAATTGGTGGAATTAAATCCAATTCTGGTGTTCCACAAGGAAACATTTTAAATCCACTCCTTTTTATTTTATTTATTGATGTGATATTTGCTCCTGTTTGGTGCTATCAGTTATTTTTAAATATTGAAAAATGTTTCCATGTTACTTTTTGCAAAGCTGCAATATTTTTTAATTCATCTTATCGTTTCGAAAATATTACATTAAGAACTGTTAGTCAATTTCTGGATCTTGGCATCTCATTTCATCCTAAATTTACTTTTGTGAGTCACATTAATTTTAAAATTCCAAAATGTTAGTCATTGTGTGCATTTTTCAGACGTATCTGTAATGAATTCAATGATCCATATTCTTGGAAAGTTTTTTCCACTTCCTACGTTAGATCTAAACTTGATTCTGCGTCAGTAATGTGGTATCCATACATTTCTATATATTCCAATAGGTTAGAGTGTTCAAAAAATATTTTTCAAGTTTGCGCTTAGATCATTAAATTTTTCTGGACCTTTTTCGTAGCTATTATTTTCGTTGCTTGTTGATTGATCTAAAATCTCTTCAATCCAGGCGAATGATTGCATCTTTAATGATGTTATTTCAGGACATATTGATTGCTCATATATACTTGAGGCTATAAAATTCAAAACTCCTGTTAGACCATTACGCAATTGCAATTTGTTCTCAATTTCAGTTTGTAAAACAAATTATGCCTTAAATGCTCCAATCACAAGAGCTCTCCTTGAATTTTTAAGTTAAGCGTAAGTCACATAATAGATTTTTCTATTCCAAGAATTGCTTTCAAAAATTTTTTAATTAATTTATATATATGTACATTGAAATTTTCTGGACCCGACATTTTGAAGAAAGTTTGCTCTTTCGAAAAATATATCAAACCGGATGAAAGGAGTTAAATTACATTCGATTTTTTTTTTGTAAAATTTATTTCTTTTGCAGTGCAGGTAAATCAATATTTGAGGCGTCCAGTTGCGAAACCGGCCAAGTCCCTTTTCATACTTTTGGAAAAACAACGAAAAGCGTTTATATTTATCTATTATGTTCGTTGAAAAATTAAAACGTATTTCCCACATAAAAGCTTACTAATTTTCTTACTCAAATCACGTCAGATCAGACTTTTTGAGTTTGGTTTCTATTGAACATGGAATTGGCTTTTTGAAAAAAAGTGGACTTGATCAGTGTTGATATAAATGTATCTACTGGCCGGTTTTGAAATCAATTTTATGGCCGGTTTTGAAATCAAGTTTATGGCCGGTTTTGCAATATATGCATGGGTCATTCCATCTATAATGGGCCTATCATTACCCTCATGTTTTTTAAATAGGCTGAAACTTTTTTCAGTGATTGGTCTATCATGTAGAAGATATAAAAAAAAATCGATAAAATTTTTTTCACCAGTATTATTGCTTAAAAAAAAAGTTTCAAATTGTGCTAAAAAAAACTCGTAAGTAAAACAAAAAAATTCATTGATGAATATAAACAAACCAACACAATCCAAATTAGCTTTTATATTATTTTTAGGTAGTTGTGTACTAGTAGATGACAAAAAAACTGCAAATCTGAATAAATTAAGGCCTGAACGGTTTCTATGTGGTAAAAGATAAAAAAATTGACCTTCCAAGAAAACATCATTTTCCCAAATACCCCATCATCGATTTCAGCTTTTTTAGACTCAAAGTTTTCAAAACATATAGGAGTACCATTCCTGAAAAATTTATTCATGTTTTTTCATTTTACAAGCATTGAAACTCGCAAGTAAAACAAAAAAATTCATTGATGAATATAAACAAACCAACACAACCCAAATTAGCTTTTATATTATTTTTAGGTAGATATGTACTAGTAGATGGCAAAACAACTGCAAATCTGAATAAATTAAGGCCTGAACGGTTTCTATGTGGTAAGAGATAAAAAAATTTACTTTTTCAAAAAACATCAATTTCCCAAATACTCCATCACCGATTTCAGCCTTTATAGGCTCAAAATTTTTAGAATATACGGGAATATCATCCCTGAAAATTGTATCTATGTTTTTTTACATTATTTGATTTTACAAGCATTTAAAGCTAAGATTTATGATTTGCAATGTAAATTGAAACATTGAGAATGAAAGCGAGAGAATAAAATTTGAATTGATTTCAGCCTTTTTAGACTCAAAATTTTCAGAACATTCAGGAGTACCACCTCTGAAAATTTCATTCATTTTTGGTCACCTTATTCATACTCAAACATCTTCCACAAACACTGTCTGCATCAGACATATTCGCCTCAGTCACAGCGTTGACACCATTTAAATTTGTTGTAGAAAACTCAAAGGTATTGTATTTTAACAATTAAATTTTCAGTTTATCAGATGATGACACTTAAATTTCGGAAAATGAAGCCATTGTCAAAGGATATTAAGGATATGTTGGTTCAGGATCGTACTAATGGTAGTGGATACTATGTAGGTTGGCGGTAAAATATAAAATGTCATTATCTGATTCAACAAAATGTGTTGAGAAGTATAAATCTTTGGGAACTGAACGTTTAAAAAAATCGTGCGAAAGAAAACCTAAAATTACATCACATGATGACAGACATATTGTCCTTTGAATTCTGTAAAAGAAATAAAGAAATTACAAATATCGACATTTCTGCACAAACAGAAGAAGCAAAGAAGACTGAACGAACAAGAAATAAAGAGCTTCTATGCTAAGAAAAATTCTATTCTTCGACCTGCAAACATAAAGCAGCAGCTAGACAGCATAAAAAATACATAAACATGCCAGAATCATTTTGGAATCGAGTTATTTGGTTAGATGAGTCTAAATTAGACTTGAAAAACAAAAAACGACAGCAAGTATGGTGTAAACCGTCGCAAGGGCTGAAATCAAATAAACGTTGCTCACACAGCAAATCACATAGAGACTTTTTGTTGGTATAGAAACGTTTTCCGTCAAACGGTGTAGAACTACTTGCTAAACTTGATTGTAAACTGACTGTGCTGAATATTTTGAATAATAAGTTAGAAATAAATGCTGAAAAAAATTAAGTTGCAGAATTTTATATTCCAGCAAGATACTTATCCTAAACATAAGAGCAACTCGCATCTTAGTATTTTGAAGAAAATGGGATAGAAAAATTAGAATGGCCTCCACAATCCCGGATCTTAATCTAATTGAGCATTTGTGGACCATTTTAAACAATGAAATTCTATATGACTGCAATTCTGTCACAAAATCCTTTTGACAAAGCATACAGAAGGAGTGAAAAGAAATATCCAAAGATAAGCTGAAAAATTTTATAAATAATTAAAAATAAAGGGGACGACACTAAATATTAAAAAAGAGCAAAAATTTTAACGGGTATATTTTATAACTGAAGAACAAAACGTAACTTTTTCAGGGGCAGTTCTTACTTGAATACTTTGTGACGGGCTCGAGTAAAAACAAACGCAATAGAGAGAGAGAGAAGCTGGCAAGAAAGCATAGCTCCCAAACTTCTGAACTGATTTTGACAAAAAAAAGTAATATATAGATATTATTTTAACATATTGTTGCGGCAGCTCTGGACAAAAGAGTTATGGAGAAATTTAATAAAGATCTATTGATTGACTTTAAGCTTTTAGAACTCCTCTTTTAATATGCTTAATAAGACCTAGATACGCAAATTTACATCAATGTCGCCAGCAGATATTTTTTTATAGGAATTAAAAAACGACCGCCTTTAGGCGATTTTATGATAAAAAGCATAACTTATAAAATACTCATTCGATTTCTAATGTTTTATTTTAAATTTTGAATAGAAAATTGTGTGCAATTGTAAGGAAGTGTTTTAAAGAGAATTTAAAATTAAAACTTGGCCTATTCAGACCCTGCTATATTTTTCTACAGATGTTTGTAAAAACAAACTAGCACTTATAGAAAAAATACTATTACCATTAGTAGCTCCGTTAGGAAAGTGGCTTGCGTGCACGAAATTTCTATAGCTATTTCGATCCTTGACTCGTTGTCTTATGCTGCGCCAGTTTGTTTCGACTAACATCAATAAAACACACTCTAATTGATATGATTCGGAACAAACTCCTCTCATATCCAGGCCCACAATGATTCTAGTGACTAACACTTATTTCGATTATCAGCCAAACTGAAACTACAATTGCAAAAACAAATAGCGGGAGAATATGACTATGGAAAATGCAACGCTAACTCCTAGACTAGAAGGTTTTAACTGAAGAGTATTACATAAAAGAAAACTTTCTGATCCTTTTGATTTCGTGCCACTTGTACGCCAAACTTGTTACGATGTTCTCAGCATTTTTGCGATACTCTACAAATCGTGGAATTTAATGAATTTCAGCGAGCATCTGGAAGACTTCGATTTTGCCGAATCAATAAAGCAAAAAACATGTCCTCAACCAGTGCCGGCAATATCCTTATTATATGATAGTGGAAGTGGATAACTTTAACAGCGTAATATAGTAGCACCTGATCGAGGTATCAATAAGGACATCCATGTTGAATCAACATTGCGAAACGTATCATAGCTCAGCTTCGTAATGTCTGACAAATTTCGTTCCTCTCAACGACAACGAAGCTCAAAATTTTTAAGTCAAACGTAACACCACTTCTCTTGTACGGCTGTAAGTCATAGCTTAACAACAGCACTCCATTGTCGATTGACTGCCTACATTAATTTCACTAAATTTTACTGTCATCACACTTTTTGTAATAATGGAATGCAAAATCTGTACAATTTTGTTCAACACAGCCTTTGTTTGTTCAAATGTGTACTTACATGAAAAGTTAATGCTCAAAACAAATGCTTTATTCACTTCTGCTTTTATCGAGACTTTTTTCGTTTGGAGTGACCAGTATCATTACAGCAAGAGTTTGAAATTTAAAGTCTTGAGCGCACAAAATGGGTATCAATCAAAAGGGGGATGAAAAGGCGAAAAATACCACTCACCCACTCTCCTCCCTTTAAGGGAACTCCCTTTTAAATTTAAGCACCTCCCCTTACACTGTAAGCTTTTACAATTGATACAATTATTATAAAAGAAGAAAAAAAATTCATAAAAAAAGTTCACAAAAGCTGAAGTTGGAACTTTGGATTTTAGTAAACCATACTTTCTTACATAATCCGAAGATATATGTATAGATTTTTTCTGTTAAAGTTTACGAAATTTCTCAATATAACTTTTTATGCTCTAATTGAAAAAAATCAGCATAATTCACATAAAAAATATAAAACCTCAAGCAAGCGTTTTTTCAAAAGTATGCTACTTTAGAAAATTTCTATACAAATAGCTTCATAAGAGCATTTCATAAAAGTCAATGTATCTTGTTTCTCCTTAAACTACATTAAGAAAAACTTGATAAAAAAAATATCGCGAAAAACTAATGCAGGAACTTTGTACATATACACATAATATATAAAAAAATTTTCGAAATCCAGAGATACATGTGTATCGGTCATTCTTTAAATATCTGCAGACTTTCATTTCATTTCATTTCATTTATTCATTAAAAGATTAGCATATAATAATAGTGCATGTTTCTTTTAAGTGCATTCAATAATAAATTATCACGGTTTTAAATTATCGAAACAAATTTGAACTTAATGGTCATATTATTGATCTTATAATAATAAAAATATTAATTTGTAAATAAAAGTTAAATGGCTAAAAAACATATTTAAAATTACATATAAGATATTTGAAAAGTATATGAAAGAAAAGGATTGAAAAAGAAAAAGTTTACAGATTCAAGAAAATTTTTTTTATTATTATTATTTATTTAATTCATTAATATTATTAACATTTCCAATAAATTTTTTCAACATAAATTATACAAATTTCTTATTGCCTATCGGTAATAATAATAATGACGTATCTACTTCCTGTAGTTCAAAGAACTAGAGACGGAATATAGATATGTATATAAAGTTAACATTAAGAGCACAAAAGTGCGAGGGGTCACACATTATTATGTTAAAAAATAATTGATCTGATTTAATTCATTATTCCAGACTAAGAAAAATTTAATTCAATTTTGAACTGAAAAGTAGTAAACTAAAAAGCAATGAATGCTATATGCTATTTATAAAAAAAATTATTGAAGGAAAGTAATGTTGTAGCATTACATTATTAAGTTATGATGAATACAGTTACAAAATTTTCCTGTAATTCAATACAATACATCAGTAAGCGTATTTAAACTATCGTAAGAAAAACTAAACAGCCAGGATTTCACATCCTTCAGAAAAATGTGTTTATTCCGAATGCATCTTACATGAAATGGCAGATTATTAAATATCCTTGGGGCAGTAGACGTGTAAAAACGTAAGAAATGCTGCAGGTTGTGCGTTGGGATCGAAGCTAAGTGTAGATTGTTAACTCTCAAATCATAGCTGGGATGGAATCTGGTACTGATTGAGTAACCAGATGTTAAAAAAAATAAAAAAAAAATAAAAAAAAACTGGTCTGATGAGGCTATGTATATACATATGAGAATGTGTATATATGTGGTAATAGCCGAAACATATGTCACCAATTACCAGGTTAAATTGTTCCATTTGTTATCTTTGTCATGTTTGTTGAATAAAAAGCATTGATCAATTAAGTAAAATTTTACGATCATATTGGTCTTTGCAAAATGACTGCAAGTTCAATGTAATAATTCTTAATATAATAAATTATCAGTCGCTAAAAACTAATATTCTTAAACATAAGGAGAACACGCCAATTTTCAATAAATATATGGCTGGCAATGCCACAATTTCGAAAAATAAATCATAGCACGACTTTAAGCCAATGGCTTAACGGCTATGCAAACAAGCGAGAAAGTGACAAGTATATAGATAACAAAAAATGGAACATTGTGTGTGGATTGAAATATATAAGCGCACATTGTACACTTCAAGGTCATGTCCCCAACAGCTCAAGTGTTAAGAGCGACCGTCAAAAATAACATTGCAATTCAAGAACGGTCAGGGGTTCGATCCCATGTACAACATTAACCAAAAACTGGTCTGATGAGGCTATGTATATACATATGAGAATGTGTATATATGTGGTAATAGCCGAAACATATGTCACCAATTACCAGGTTAAATTGATCCATTTGTTATCTTTGTCATGTTTGTTGAATAAAAAGCATTGATCAATTAAGTAAAATTTTACGATCATATTGGTCTTTGCAAAATGACTGCAAGTTCAATGTAATAATTCTTAATATAATAAATTATCAGTCGCTAAAAACTAATATTCTTAAACATAAGGAGAACACGCCAATTTTCAATAAATATATGGCTGGCAATGCCACAATTTCGAAAAATAAATCATAGCACGACTTTAAGCCAATGGCTTAACGGCTATGCAAACAAGCGAGAAAGTGACAAGTATATAGATAACAAAAAATGGAACATTGTGTGTGGATTGAAATATATAAGCGCACATTGTACACTTCAAGGTCATGTCCCCAACAGCTCAAGTGTTAAGAGCGACCGTCAAAAATAACATTGCAATTCAAGAACGGTCAGGGGTTCGATCCCATGTACAACATTAACCAAAAACTGGTCTGATGAGGCTATGTATATACATATGAGAATGTGTATATATGTGGTAATAGCCGAAACATATGTCACCAATTACCAGGTTAAATTGTTCCATTTGTTATCTTTGTCATGTTTGTTGAATAAAAAGCATTGATCAATTAAGTAAAATTTTACGATCATATTGGTCTTTGCAAAATGACTGCAAGTTCAATGTAATAATTCTTAATATAATAAATTATCAGTCGCTAAAAACTAATATTCTTAAACATAAGGAGAACACGCCAATTTTCAATAAATATATGGCTGGCAATGCCACAATTTCGAAAAATAAATCATAGCACGACTTTAAGCCAATGGCTTAACGGCTATGCAAACAAGCGAGAAAGTGACAAGTATATAGATAACAAAAAATGGAACATTGTGTGTGGATTGAAATATATAAGCGCACATTGTACACTTCAAGGTCATGTCCCCAACAGCTCAAGTGTTAAGAGCGACCGTCAAAAATAACATTGCAATTCAAGAACGGTCAGGGGTTCGATCCCATGTACAACATTAACCAAAAACTGGTCTGATGAGGCTATGTATATACATATGAGAATGTGTATATATGTGGTAATAGCCGAAACATATGTCACCAATTACCAGGTTAAATTGTTCCATTTGTTATCTTTGTCATGTTTGTTGAATAAAAAGCATTGATCAATTAAGTAAAATTTTACGATCATATTGGTCTTTGCAAAATGACTGCAAGTTCAATGTAATAATTCTTAATATAAAAAAAATAATTTTAAAACCTTAAAGCAGTAAAGGTGCTTTAGAGGTAAGATGTTCAGCCTTATGAACAATGGAAGACTGCTCACATAACGACTTTTTTTACATATTAACCGAACAACTAATTTTTGTACAGTTAATAGAGGATCAATTTTGTTTTTGTGTGTGGCTCCCCAACATGCTAATCCATATTCCAGCTTTGAGTGGAATATACCAAAATAAACGCAAGTAAGTAATTTAGTTGTGCAAAAGTTGCTCAAATGATGCAGCTGTCTTGCAGCTGCCATCAAATACTTTTTCATTGCGGCTGAATGTTCAGACCAGTTTAGTTTCCAGTCAATAAATAAGCCTAAATACTTGAGAGATTTTACACAGCTAATAGGAAAACAGCTATTAGAACAGGAACTGGATTCAAAATAAGTTTGCAAGAAGCCACTTGAACTGCAAATATCTCTACAAATGAAATATTTTTCACAGCTAGCACCATGAAAAGTGAAATCACCAAGTGGAATTTCTTTTCCAGCCGAATTCAAAAACATTATTTTAGTCTTATCACTTAATACCAGCTTATGGATTTTAAACCAGTGCCTTAAAACTTCCAAATCATGGTTAATTTCAAACATTGCTTCAACACTAGAAGCGCAAGAAAATGTGCACGCCATGTCCTCTGCAAAAGCTATAGCTTTGCCAATAAAATTTTGAGTAAAAAGCGAATTCACGTAAATTAAAAATAAAATTGGTCCTAGGACTGAACCTTGAGGGACACCTAGACTAAGATTTCTAAATGAGCTTAAGCTTTGATCAAGTTTTACCCTTTGAGATCTATTTGAAAGATAGGAATAAAACCATTTTTGCATAGCACCTCTAAAGCCACACCTGTACAACTTATTTAGTAGAATGCTGTGGTCAACCGTATCGAATGCCTTTGTTATGTCAACAAAGAGGGCTGCAGTAATTTTTTTACTATTCAAGCTATCATGAATATTATTACAAAATTTTAACAAAGCATCTTCCGTTGATAAACCAGATCGAAAACCATACTGACAATCACTGAAAAATTTATATTTATCTAAGAATCTAATCATCCTTGACTTCACGGCTTTTTCAAAAATTTTTGAAAAGGTTGAAAGTATCGAGATTGGCCTATAATTGTTTAGGTTGGACTTATTACCTTTTTTAAAGAGCGGAATTACTTCCGCCTTTTTTAACTCATCCGGAAAAACACCAGACTCAATACTTTTATTTATTATGTGACATAGAATATCTGTTATATTGAAAATAATTTTTTTAATAAATACACTGGGTAAAGAAACTTCAGTGCACGAACCTGAATTTTTCAGCATCATGATTATTTTATATATTTCATAAGAAGTAGTAGGCTCAAAATAAAAACTTGAAGAAATGAAATTTTCAATATCTCTACAACTGCACTAGGAACAATTTAGACCATTTTTTGAGATCACATCATTTCCAATGCTTGCAAAATAATCATTGAATATATTTGCTTTTTCGGTATGATCTGTAACAATTTTATTATCCACTTTTAGCTCAGGTACTTGCTCTTTGGAATTATTTTTATTTAATATATTATTTACTAACTTCCATTCTTTTTTTACATCCCCTCTAATCTTGTTAAATTCGTTTGTATAGAAATCGTTCTTATACGTTGTGGTTAAAATAGATATTTCCTTACAAATTTTTTTATATCTTGCTTGAGGCTAGCATTACTCGGATTTTTTCTGCATTTCTTGAAAAGCTTATTTTTTTATGGATCTTAATTAACAGCTCTGCGGTCATCCAAGGTTTCAATCTTTTTTCACCAGGCCTACTTAATTTGACACTCTTTGTACAGAGTTTTACATAGTACAGCAATATGTCAATAAAATTTTTAAATGGGCTCATCGTAAACATTTTTCCAAGACTCGAGGTAGAGGTAATTATTAAGCTCAATAAAGTTAGTTCTTTGCTTCATCAGACCAGTAGAAGCTTGTTCTTTACATTTTGCAACATTATCGATACGGAGACATGTAAGACAATGGTCGGACAAATTTAGATTACAAACCGAACTATTGACTGACATTTGATTCGATTTTCCTAGTCGTACAAATATGTGATCTATACAAGTTTCTGAAAATGGTGTTATTCGTGTCGGTATATTAACGCAAGACTCAAGCCCAAAAGAAGAAACCATAGTTAAATAATTATCTACAGATACACAGTCCTGGAGAATATTTAAATTCATATCGCCTAGCAGTACTAAGATTTGCGATTTTTCATTTCTTAACAATTCGTGCAGATCATTAAGGAATACTTCCTGCAAACTGACATGAAATCTATACAAGCATATGAAGCAAAACACTTGATCTCATATTGAACACTTCTCGTTAATTACGTCAGAGCTCCTGAGGCTATAACTTAAGAATTCACAATCAAAATTATTTGAAATAAAAACCGCAACACCACCATTTGTAACCAGGAATAGCAAAAAGGGATTGCTCATAATCATAAATCCATGTTTCTGTCAGAAAGATGAAATCTGGCTTGTTTTTGAAAGAATCTAGTTGTAAAACAAAGTAATCAAAGTTTTTACGCATGCTTCTGATGTTTTGTGCAACTATAAAGAGACTATTTGAGTTTAGGTTAGAAGATACAGTTTGAAAATTTACATTTTTACAATTTTCAAAAGGAATATCAAATCAATTTTCAGAAGGATCTAAATTACTTGAGTTCATTTAAATACAATAAATACAATTTTAAAACTACGTTAATTTACTTTTTGAAGATCCTCCATATTGTTCACTATAATTGCGTGGTCACCTTCCTTTTTCCTAATTAAAACTCTACCATTTTTAACCCAAACGTACTTAAAGTTTTTTTCTCTTTTTAGTTTCTGCGCAGCTTTGACAAGAACCCTAATCGTGTTGTTGTCACCACCAAGTAATTTTGTGGTTAAATTTTTTTTATTTGCAAATTTTTTCCGCATTACTTCCTTCTTTTTTCTAAGGGATACAAATTTTACGCATAAAATTTTTATAGATGAATCTTGCGCAGCTGGATCCCTGGTCTTAATATTTTTAATATAGCAATCGTCAATTTGTTCTTCAGTTACATTCGTTTCCAGTCCATCAGAGAAAATCTTAAGTGCTGTCCCGAGAGCATTACTGTCATTTATGTTAAGAACACCAACAATTTCTACACTCTTTTCTCTGTTCCTATGTTTTAAAAAATCTACTTCTTTCTGAAGTTCACTTACCTTTTCAAACAGATTTCTTTTCTCTTCTTGCCAATTTGTTAAGAGGCAAAGAGTATTTTCATGCATTTTTTTGCAAGCTAATTTCTCATTATATAAAAGATCAATTGTTATTGTTGGTTCACTTTCTCTTAAACTCATCACTATCTCAGTGTCACTGTTTTTATTGTTTGTTTTCTGTTTTTTTTTGTGGATTAGTCAGCTGTTCTTGCTGCCGCAGTACTGGTTTTTGTTGTGCTTTTTGTTGAGTTTATATAACTTGATGTTTGTGCTGCACCGTTTGCACTTTCTGTTGCTCAGCTGATAGAGATGAATTATTCGGAAAGTTCTCTTTTCTGTACTTTTTGGCGAGATCTAATTCCGGTCTTGATGATGAAGCCAAGGTTGATGAGGAAGCAGGCGGGGGAGAACGAAGCGACGAGCGTCTCTCTCCTTCGCAAGAAATGCAAAAAAATGCTTGATTGCATTCTTGCATAAATTTAATATCAGCTGGATTCAATTTCAAGCAACTGCCGTGATAAAACTCATTGCAGCGAACACACTCTACTTTTTCTTGGTCACGGTCGACCTTTTTATTGCAAACACAGGTCATTTTATATATAGAACAAGTGATAAATTAAAAAATAAAATAAAAATGTAAGAGCACGAAATTTTTACGTGTTGACCCCTCGACGACACGTGTCTCCAATTGAAGAAAGATGAATTGCTACAACTTTTTGCTATTATGTCACGAGGTAGTGAGTTCCACAGTCGAATTGAACTAACAAAAACAGTCTAGACGAGCTTAAATACTTAAATGTTGGGAGAATGAGGTTCATGTTTCTGATTGAATGACAAAAATTCATTTTTTCATATAAATAGTATGGAGTCCGAGTGAATACAATATAATCTTATGCAAAAACGGTAAAACAGAGATTCTGCTGAATAGACATGGTCTTCACAAGACAAACTTCTGTTCAAAACAAATCCAAGGTCAGTAACCTTGCTAACAAATATTAATTTGTTGCCATTTAGTAAGATACGGATAGCAGTTTTTAGAAATTGACAACAAAAATGATTTTAATGGATTTAAGCTTAATTTATTCAGAACATCCCACTCGCTAATACTTTCAAGATCTGCATTCACCCTATAGCTGAGATCCTCAATAAGGTCAATTGGCCGAGACAGATAGAGATTTCACCAATACAGAATATATCATTTAAAAATAGAGAAAATAGAAGGGGGCCAAGAACTGAGCCTTGAGGTACCCCACAAGTTAATGATTTAAATTTAGAGTACGAATTGCCTACACTTACTCTCTGCACCCTAGCATCCAAATGGCTTTCAAGAAACTTAACAGCAGGTTCAGAAAAACCAAAAAGACGCTTTAGTTTTCCACTTAATATTATGTGATCTACACTGTCAAAAGCCTTTGAAAAATCTATTAAACAAAGCAGTGTCACATAATCTTTATCAAACGATATTCGTATATCATCCGTAATTTTTAAGACTGCAGTGACCCGGAAGGAATCCAGATTGAAATTCAGATATTAGCTTGTACCTATTTCCAAATCAAGTCTCCGAAATACATATTATATCAACAGATGAGTCTTCAAAAATATACCTTAAACAATCCAACTTGAAAGTATTTAAGGTTCTGGTGTTGAAATTAACAATGTTTAGACCCGAGTGGTGGTTATACAAAACATTTATCATTGTTTTGTGATTTTCGACAACCAATAGGTATGTTTGTTTACAGAAAATTTGTACGAACTTGTAACAATTGTTACTGGATTGCGTTTCTTAACAAAAAATATCCAGTAACAAGAGAGGCAGTGAGAGAATAAAGTGACAATTTGTTGCGAGAGAGCTTGATAGTTTTTACTGGATAAAATTTTACCAGCAAAAATTATCAACAAGAAAAACATATGATTTTGACACTTGACAAGATTTTTTCATAAATAAAACAAGTTTTGAAAAACTTCAATATTTTGTCGGTTTGTACGATTTTTTACTGGAATGCGTTTGTTTACTTTTATGGTAATTTTTTTCTTTGAGAGCAAATACTTTCTTACTCTCTCAAATTTCGTTACTGTATAATTGTTACTGGGAAAGTATACAAACACACCTAATATTAGAACAACAGTGAAAAAATAACCTTAGAAGTCAAAAGAAAGTGTGAAGCTAAAGTGAAGAAAGAGTTAAGCATCAATATTAAGGACTGTCCCAGAAAAAAGCTAGCGCTTTTTATACTTTGTATTATACTCTACCTGGTAATCTTATAGGTCTAAAAAGACACAATATTTGTTCTATATAAAGTGACGTTTAATATGATGTATAACACTTGAATATAGCACTTTTAACGACAAAGATATCTAACAAGCAACAAAAAGTCCACAAAATATTCAGCTATAGCAAAAATAGCTGGTGCATCAGAAAAATCTGTCTCTGAGGTTATTTTTAATTATAAGAAGGGCCTACCTGTTTCACGAAAAAGGTTCAGGCAGAAAACCAGAATTTTTTGAACTATAGGTAGCGACTTAGGTGAAGCGCCTTTTTAAGCAAAATCCCAACACCTCAAAGCGAGATATGTCGGCTACAGCAGGTACATCAAAATCTACTGTACAAAAGATAAAGGAGAAAAGTAAGCTGAAGACATATAGAGTTCAAAAAGTACCAGACCGTTCTGATGAAAAGCAGTTGATGGCTCAGATGCGAGCCCGAAAATTGTATGAAAGGTACCTGACTAAATTTGATTGCTGTGTTATGGACGACGAAACTTACGTCAAAGCAGATTTTAAGCAGCTACCTGGGCACGAATATCACACATCACCGAAGAAGGGGCATGTGTCTAGTAAATGCAAAGAAAAAAATTTCGAAATTTCCGAAGCAATATATGGTTTGGCAGGCCATATGCACCTGTGGTCTCAGAAGCAGATTTTTTGCCCAGAGCCACGCCCAATTGAAAGATATTGGGCTCTAATGAAATAAGATTTTCGAAGGAGTGGTAAGACTGCAAAAAATCCACATACCATACTGTCGATGAAACGACTGGAGAAAATTTAATGAAGGGCCTTACGAAAAAAGTAAAAAATTTTTATAAAAAAAAAAATGGTTACTTAGTTTGTAGTTATTTATATTCTGAACACTATCCATTATTAATAAAAAACGAAAAAAGAACAAAAATTACTGGGTATTTTTTATAACTAAAAAACAAAGCGCAAGTATTTTCTGGGACAATCCTTAGTAGCCTCAGCGAGAGCTGCATCAACCGCACCATCTTCAAAGATAAGTTTTGTAGCTCTTCCATACAATCCATACGAAATCCAGCTGAACCTTTTTTTAAATGTACGAAAACTGAGCTACGTAACGTCTGCGGTCTTAACTCTCTTCTGATAATCGCCAAAACACGGAAAACATCTCTCATCGTTGGCGGCAAAAATCAATTGAGTGGCATAACGAATTAAATATACTCTTTAAGATTTCACCTTCAGAGTATGTTACACCAAAGAGCACAGCATCAGTAGATATGTAAATATTTACGTTCATGTTTGCACTAATGCACGTACAATTTTCAATAAGCTCATTTAAATTATAGAGTTCTTCACTGCGCTTAGTTAGAGCACTCAATTCGTTTTCAA
This sequence comes from Meiosimyza decipiens, assembly GCA_963680825.1. Classification (NCBI taxonomy): domain Eukaryota; kingdom Metazoa; phylum Arthropoda; class Insecta; order Diptera; family Lauxaniidae; genus Meiosimyza; species Meiosimyza decipiens. The sequence continues at coordinate 36,630,824 of OY804261.1, forward strand.
AAAGAATTATCCTTTTAACAAGTTTTTCACATTTTATTCTCACAAGTCTGATTTCGTTTTCAATTTTAGCATCAATACTCATTAATTTGTTAGTTAATTTTTCTAGTAAGCTGGTGTTACTGAGACTCAAGCGATATTCAATCTCTTTAAGTTCCTCTTTAAGAAAGTAAAACTCATATGTTCAAATAATTTCGGAGTTGTGCAGTTAGGAGATAATGCGCCTTTTTTGATTTTGTCACTCATTTTCTCTTAAATTACTATGGTTTTTTGTTTTTGTTTTGAATATGATTTCTGTTATGGTTGTTGGGTATATTTTGTTTGAATTGTCTCTATATTGTTTTAGCTTAAATTAAGAATATTAGTTTTAGCGACTGATAATTTATTATATTAAGAATTATTACATTGAACTTGCAGTCATTTCGCAAAGATCAATATGATCGCAAAATTTTTACTTAATTGATTAATGCTTTTTATTCAACAAACATGACAAAGATAACAAATGGAACAATTTAACCTGGGAATCGGTGACATATGTTTCGGCTATTACCACATATATACACATTCTCATATGTATATAAAGGGTGTTTTTTTAGAGGTATAGAACTTCGAATTGAAATAAAACACAAGAAAATCGTTTTAATGTCCATCAATTTGGCTTTATTGGAAGGATAATTTTATGCCATTAATGTTTAAATATGATTTCGGGCATGTGGCCGCCGCGGCTGGCTCGAATAAAGCCAATTCTACAGGTCCAATTTTGAACCACTTTTTCGAGCATATGGGGCCGTATGTCGGCAATAACGCCACGAATGTTGGCTTCCAAGTCCCCTAACGTTTCTGGTTTGTTGGCGTAGACGAGCGACTTCACATATCCCCAAAGAAAATAATCCAATGGTGTCAAATCACACGATCTTGGTGGCCAATTGACAGGTCCATTCCGCGAAATTATGCGCTCATCGAATGTTTCCTTCAATAAATCGATTGTGACGTGCGCTGTGTGGCATGTAGCGCCGTCTTGTTGGAACCACAACTCATCCACATTCATGCCATCCAATTCGGGAACAAAATAGTCGGTTATCATGGCTCTATACCGGTCTCCATTAACGGTAACTGACTCTCCAGCATTATTTCGGAAGAAGTATGGCCCAATGACTCCACCAGCCCATAGAGCACACCAAACAGTCAGTTTTTGTGGATGTAATGGCGTCTCAAGGGTCTCATGTGGATTCTCTTCACTCCAAATGCGGCAATTTTGCTTGTTGACGTAGCCATTCAACCAAAAATGAGCCTCATCACTGAACAAAATTTTGCGATGAAAATCAGCATCGAGATCAATCTCATTTTCGGGACGCATTGCATGGTCTCGCGGCTTTAATTCTTGCACAAGCTGGATCTTGTAAGGTCGTAAGCCAAGATCTTTGCGCAAAATCTTCCATAAAGTTGATGGACAAAGCTCTAATTGCTGTGCACGGTGGCGAATCGATTCATTCGGGTCCTCTTCAACATTTTGCTCTACAGCGGCAATTGTTTCTTCGGTGCGCACTGTTCGACGTCTCTGCGGATGCGTATTATCACATAGAGTAAACGTAGTGCGAAAACGATCCATGGTTAACCGAATTAATTGCTCTGATGGACGATTATGTCGACCATAAAATGGACGGAGCTTGCGGTAAACTTCGCGAACTGAACCATTATTTTCGAAATAAATTTGCACGATTTGCAAGCGTTGTTCTTTTGTCAACCTGTTCATGATGAAATGGCAAACCAAACTGAACATAAATGACATTAGAGTTGCCAGATTTGACCATAAAATGCCAGTTTTATCTCTATTCGAAAAACAAACCTCTAAAAAAACACCCTTTACATAGCCTCATCAGACCAGTTTTTGGTTAATGTTGTACATGGGATCGAAGCCCTGACCGTTCTTGAATTGCAATTTTATTTTTGACGGTCGCTCTTAACACTTGAGCTGTTGGGGACATGACCTTGAGGTGTACAGTGTGCGCTTATCTATTTCAATCAGCACACAATGTTCCATTTTTTGTTATCTATATACTTGTCACTTTCTTGCCAGAGAATGTATCTGCTTTCATTCAAGCTATAACTATAGAAAATATGAGTTGTTTATGAAGTCGCGAACCTGCCAAATTGTATGAATTGTATGATATTTTCCAAAGTTACATCGGAAATTATGATTTGAATGCAGACACATTCTTAAGATTGATTAATATAAGATTTAAATACAAAATAACAACAAAAAAATTAGTGTCGAATATATTTTGAAAATCATGTTACGCGTCATCAGAAAATTCATATTTTCCTAAGTTATGGTGGGAATTTCGATATGAAAGCAGGTCCTAGGATTGATTGAAACATAACATTTTAAAAAATAAAAAAAAACAGATGTTATGTCAAAGATATCTTGAGAGACATTTTTATAAATAAAAAAATTAATGTTTAAACATATTTATTTAATACATTTTAATTTTTAATTTGTAAAGTTATAGTATTTCTAAACAAACATGATCATATGACTTTTTATCATATCTAAAATGGTTTATGAGATATTTCGTTTCAAAAAATGCTTAAAAAGATAAAAAAACAAAGTGCGCAGTTAGTAAAAGAATGATATATATATATATATATACATATTAGGGTGGGTCAAAAAAATCAAATATTTTTTTTTTGGCTCCGACACACGAAAACTAGTTCCTAGGTACAAAGAAGTACATATTAAAGAACTACACTACGCGATTTGTCGGTAATTGGAACGTACCGTAGTTAAACGCAAAGTAAAATCAACGGTCTTAGAATCAGGGGAAATGCGATTTTGGCTTATGTTGCGCATTGGGTTTTTAACAATGACGTCAAATTCTCTCTGCTCTGCCATTTTGTATTTTATTAGGATTTTCTATTTTATTTATTCAAATTTATATGAAGTATTTTTGAACATAATAAAATGAAAATGAATGCTAAGCAAATTGAAAATTAAAATAAGGAGGAAAGCCTTTTGGTTATTAATCAATAAATTCAATATTAGCTATAATTAGATAAAAAGAGGAAAACCCATTTAATAATTGAATTCCTTCCGCCGTTTTTATTTGTACTTTTCAAATAGTAAATTCTTTCTTTTAAAGCTGCATTTGAGAAAATTCATTTTTATTGCTACCAAGTAACCAGCAAATGCAGAAGCAAGATTTTTATTTTGACTTCTCCAAAACAACAAATTTGCAACCGATCCCGCGTCATTTGCGTTGTTGTTGTTGCTTTTTTTCTTTAAAAAAAATGCAGTTGAAAAAATCCTAACCAAATGCGTGTATTTGTTGTTGTTTTTTTGTAGTTCACAACCGATCCCATTATTTGTATTGTTGTTGCTTTTTTTCCACCGAAAAATTCAAATTAAAATTGGCAAATATTTTATTCCTTTTGTTTGCTTGTATGTGTTTCACATAAATTGCTATTAGTCCATTGAAATGTTACAAAATTTTGGGTGAACCTTGCATTTTGGGTAGGACAAGATTTTTTTTTATTGGTTGTGTAGGGGGGTCAGCATGAGTATAAAACTCGGTTTTCGGGGTTGAAAGTCCCCCATTTGGCCGCCATTTTGAAAATGGATGTAAATAGCTTTTGCGCAATATCTTGAGAGTCGTAAGTCTCACGGAAATTTTTTAAATATTTTTTTGTAGAAAATCAAATTTTCTATTTTGATATAAACACTTTTTACCGTTAAATTGAAAATGAAAAAGTTATAATTAAAAAAAGATTGACATTTTCGATTAAATTATCATATAAGAGCCACAACTATTTTTCTATTGATTTTAGTGGAAAATCACTTTATATACAATAGTTTTTATAGACCATTTCATTGCGAACAATTTCTCATACTAATTTTTAATTTTTTTTTATTTAGTGGGGTGTTAGGATCTTTCAAAGGAATCAAATCATGAGATAAACTGAAATACATATTTATTAAAATACACATTTAAATATATATACTCGTATGTATGCATAGAGACTTATTACCGGAGTTCACTTTATGTATCGTAATTTTTAAAATTATTTAATTGATTATTTGTATTAATAACACTTTTCCCCACCACCCATGAGGTAGAGTATGAAAGCGCATTTTTTTTTAACATGGTTTCTCCAGTAGGCATAATCCACGAAGGACTGTTTATTGTGTAGTTTATTTCTTTTAGAAGGTCCTGGCTGCGGTTCAGGATCAGTTGTTGGATTCGTTAATGTTGGCTGTGGACTGATGAAAGACTCTGATAATGTTATTGTTAGAATTTCTTCGTCTAATTCATCGTGATCAATGAGTGTGTTTACTTCAACGATATTACTGCATATCTCATCACATCAATGTTGGCATGCTGGTGAACATTTCAATACAGTCTTACGACACCCACAAACTGCATCGAAATCACTTTACAGATTTGAGGACCTATCAAAGGAATCAAACAAAGTGGTAACCTGTGGGTTATGGTTACGCTGTAGCTTCTCTAAAATTTCATCGAAACAAACTTATTCCTACGAAAAGGACATTCAGCAGAACATATTAATTGATCATCAAGTTTCATCCACGGAGATATGATTGCCGATCATCTGCTATTCTATATATTCTGTATCTCTTCATACCTTTTCAGGATGTGATACCACTTCAGCAGCTTATAACATGGGGAAAGTTAAGTTCATCACAGCCCTGCAGAGAAATCCAGAACGCGCTTCAGGGCTTTCATTATTTCTTAATGAAATAGTGGACCCGTCCGTGCTGAATATCATCGGGGAACGATTTTTATAACACTTTATGGTGGCAATAAAGAAGATCACAACTTGGACAGCTTGCGGCGTAAGAAATTTTCTGTAAATAACCAAAAACTTTAATTGGGCCTCACTTCCACCTACACAAGATGCTGCACGGATGCACACATATCGAGTGTATCATCAAAATCAAATATGGCTTGGACGATATAAAAATCCAGAGGAATGGGGGTTTAAAAAACATTACGCATGTTCATTCCGGTGCAATATACAAAAGCTGAAGCACTTCATGAGCTATTGAAAAAGATATTTTGTCGCTGTAAAAGTAATTGCGATGCAGTTTGTGGGTGTCGTAAGATTTTATTTTTATTTAAGGTTTTCTTTTTTCAGTTTGAACTGAAAAACATGTGCTCTCGAGCAAGGGATCAATGGTGCTTAAGCCCCCAACTTAAATATTAATGAGTTTGCAAGGACTTAAGCCCAAATTAAAATGACACGGAGATAGTGATAATCTATTTCGACAATTTGATTTAGTTTCTTCTTAATTTTAAAGAAAATTCCATTTATTTGTCTTTCAGAATTGGATTTTCGTGTTTTTTTAAATGCCGAATCAATTCTAGCATTAAACAAATCATATTTAATATATTTAGGTATTAAATTGTTTTAACTTATGATTTCCTTCGAGTAAAACAAGAAAATATCAAAATAAAAGTTCATAATTTCGTTAGATTAAAAGCCCCCTTAGAAATAATTCTGGTTGCGACACAAAAAGAAAGGAATAAAATATTTTCCAATTTTCATTTGAATTTTTCGGTGGAAAAAAAGCAACAACAATACAAATAACGGGATCGGTTGTGAACTACTAAAAAACAACAAAGAATACACGCATTTGGTTAGGATTTTTTCAACTGAATTTTTTTTTAAAAAAAAAGCAACAACAACAACGCAAATGACGCGGGATCGGTTGCAAATTTGTTGTTTTGGAGAAGTCAAAATAAAAATCTTGCTTCTGCATTTGCTGGTTACTTGGTACCAATAAAAATGAATTTTCTCAAATGCAGCTTTAAAAGAAAGATTTTATTATTTGTAAAGTACAAATAAAAACGGCGGAAGGAATTCAATTATTAAATGGGTTTTCCTCTTTTTTCTAATTATAGCTAATATTGAATTTATTGATTAATAACCAAAAGGCTTTCCTCCTTATTTTAATTTTCAATTTGCTTAGCATTCATTTTCATTTTATTATATTCAAAAATACTTCATATAAATTTAAATAAATAAAATAGAAAATCCTAATAAAATACAAAATGGCAGAGCAGTGGGAATTTGACGTCATTGTTAAAAACCCAATGCGCAACATAAGCCAAAATCGCATTTCCCCTGATTCTAAGACCGTTGATTTTACTTTGCGTTTAACTACGGTACGTTCCAATTACCGACAAATCGCGGAGTGTAGTTCTTTAATATATACTTCTTTGCTAGATACCTCTAGAAAGTACTTACCAAATCTGAGCTCTTAATATTAACGGGAAGATTATGCTCATCATAGTTTTCCATTTTTAATTTAGTCTCATATAAAAATGGTCATATCTTATCACCAATAGATTGTTAAACCAGTTGCATTGTCAATATTTATAGGAAATTAAACGCTCTACAAAAATGATCTCATACACTTTTTTCAATTATCTTACCATTTGAAAGATATTCAAGGTCAAAGATTGAAGTATTTTAAGGAAAAAAACTTTTTGTTTTTAATTTTGTAACTTAATTAAAAAATAATGATTGTCAAATGAGCTTCAATTATTTCTATAGCAAATTGAACGCTCTACAAAAATGTTTCTATAGGAAATTGAAAGCTCTACAAAAAAGGTCTCTTGTGGTTAATCAATTACTCTAACCATTTAGAAGATATTTGCAGTAGAATCACAATGCCTATTGAATAGTTTTTCAATAAATATATAGTTCATTGTAATTTCAAAAGCCGCTTAGACCAATTATTAACAAAATTACAGGAAAGTGGTAAAGGTGCCAGTGATAAAAGAAAAAAAATTAAACAAATAAATTACAATATTTAAACTATAACTAAAATAGCAGATTAAATTATAAAATATAAAGCGAAAACTATGATAAAAAAAATAAAAAAAACTAAATGAAAAATCCATAAACCAGCTTTCCCTAACACACATATAAACTAATAGTTTTGAGTCCAAAGCGAAAAATCAAATATTAAAATGGCTAAGTAGATTTCTCTTAAAGCTAACATGGGTATCAGAGAAATGTCTTAAGTTTTTAGGTAAACTATTTCACAATCTAGCTATTCCGATTGAAAATTATCGTTCAAATTGAGATGAAGAGATCTTGGGGTAAACGATCTACAGGTTTCTGAAAGAGCGAGAGAACGTAAAGAGTTGAGCAAGGTACATAGGAGTTTGAAATTTGATAACTTTATAAAACGTAATCAGAAGTCTAGAATGAACAAAGTCAGAAAAAGAGCAGTTTAAAAATCTTATAACATGGTTCGATATATAATCTCTGCGAGGAACATTGTACAAAAACCTTATAACCCTATTACATAGCAATTGGACCCAACGAAAGAAATAGGAATAAGTGCCAGAAAAAACTTCTAAGCAATAAGTAATTCCAGACATTAAAAGAGCATGTACTAACCTTTGCTTGGTTCTCAAAGGCAGATATAAATTAAGGCTATACGTTTTCCTCAAAATCAAGTTAACTGAAGAAATCAAATTGCTACCATGAGAGTCAAAATTTAAATTATCAATAATGACACCCAAACATTTAATTTCACTGACAAAGTTAATATTCAAATTATTTAAAGAAAATAAAAAATTAGTTGAGAAATGCCTCATAATTTTAAACATCATAGCTTTCGTTTTGGCAACATTGATATGTAACGAGTTATTAGACATCCAATAAGATATATTAGATAGATTATAATGAATAACAACTTCAAGAGAATCAATAAATTGTGGCTCACTACAAAAAAGAAGTTGAATGTCATCTGCATATGGGTCAATCCATCTATAATGGGCCTATCATTACCCTCATGTCTTTTAAATTGGCTGAAACTTTTTTTAGTGATTGGTCTATCATGTAGAAGATACAAAACAAAATCGATAAAATTTTTTTCACCAATATTATTGCTTAAAAAAAGACAGGTGTATCCGCTGCGGTAATGCGACGCCTTGCACGAGGCGCAAGCTCAGCATTATTCTGAGTTTGCGACAGCGCAGTCAACGGGGCTAGGGCTTACTATGTAAGATTATTATTCATTATTTTAGTTTTTAGATTTCATTTTATAAGCACATACGTGCAAAAATAAAGACTTAAAAATTCACTTTCATTAGTTTTCTTGTTGCGCCCGTCGGCCAGCAAATCAGGAAATAGAAAATTAGTAATTGGCGCACAACGTAAAAAAATCGTTGTGAGATTGCGCAACACTGCGTAATAATAAATTTAAACCACATATTGTCACCAAAGCCGCTGGAGCTCTTTGGGCAGCGTGTCATCAAATTTTCGCACTAGCTATTTGAGCAGCACTGAAGTTAAAGGGACGGCAGCGAGGGATTCAATTATTCAGGACCACCACACTATTTAAATAAAATGTAAGTGAGATGTTCAAATAAAATTGATTTTGTCAGTATTGTGGGTAAAAAAATAAACCAAAATCGTTCGCCCTAAATGTGATTTGCTAATACGCGGTTATATTCAAACAAATTTTTCTTTGTGAGCGTTAAATTAAATGACCGAAACATTTTGTGTGCAAAACCGCGCTTTGAACATATTTTAAGTGAAGTTTAGAGTAAAATTAAAGACAATTGCATTCCGTCACTATTAAATGTATTTCAGTATTTTTGTGTTTCTTGCCAGCAACAAAAATTTCTTCTATAATTAAAAATAAATAAAAACAATTGCGCATTTATACCCTTGTGACATTATATGTTAAGAATAAGTTGTTTATTTTAAGAGTGACAGTTCAAGCAACGTAGACAGCGACCCTGATCAGTTGAAAAATTACGACAGCGACGATAGTGTCCTACAATTATTGACCGGCGAGGACAGTGTTCTTCAATTATTGACCAGTAAGGTGGAACGTTTAAGTGTTGCAGAACAAAACTTAGACATGAACGCAGAGCAATTACGGTTAGTTGTAGAGAGTCCTAAGAGGACGTCCTAAGAGGAGAATTTAGCCAGCAAATTATAGACCTTACTAGCCGTCTCAGGGGCACGCACGTTGCCTTACCAGAAATCGAGGTGTACGAGGAGGTTAGAATTTTGGAGGGTGCTAAATGCGACGAACCTTTAGATGCTGTAAAATTCTTGCCAGAGTTTCTTGGCTCGCAAGAGACATACGTGTCTTGGCGGCAAGCAGCTCGTGCCGCTTATAAGATTTTTAAACCTTACGATGGCAGTTTACGCCATTATCAGGCGATCTTAATAATTAGAAGTAAGGTGAGGGGTCCAGCTGACGCTGTAATCGCATCCTTCAATACCGTGTTGAATTTCAATGCAATAATGGCTAGGCTAGATTTCACATACAGCGATAAACGGCCAGTCCATATAATAGAGCAGGAACTAGGTACACTCAGGCAAGGAGGCTTATCGCTCTTACAATATTTTGATGAGGATGAGAAAAAACTCACCTTGCTAACTAACAAAGTAAATATGTCATACGATACAGCCTTAGCAAAGGGCATGTATGAAAAGTTTAGGGGGGATGCTCTTTGGGTATTCGTCTCAGGGCTAAAACGAAGTCTCACAGATGTGTTATTTGCGGCCCATCCTCCTGAACTGCCTTCGGCGCAAAAACGGACCCGGAGGAGGTGAAAGCCATCCAGGAGTACGTTGAGCCAAGGAATTTATTCGCAGTTAGGTCCTTCCTAGGCCTGGCTAGCTATTATAGATGCTTCGTAAAGGATTTTGCATCGATAGCAAAACCACTCTCGGATATCTTGAAGGGGGAAAACGGGTCTGTCAGTAAGCACAGGGCAAGGAAAATCCCCATTCAGCTTAATGAAATCCAACGCCACGCCTTCGAAAGGTTAAGAAACATTTTGGCATCAGAAGATGTCATGCTCAGGTACCCAGACTATAAGAAAGCTTTCGATTTAACAACCGACGCTTCAGCCTGCGGTATAGGGGCAGTTCTCTCCGAGAACGGTCGTCCAATCACAATGATTTCCAGAACATTGAAGGACAGGGAAATAAATTACGCAACTAATGAGAGGGAGCTCCTAGCCATAGTGTGGGCCCTTGGAAAACTTCGTCATTATTTATACTGATCATCAGCCGCTTACCTTTGCGGTTTCAGAAAGAAACCCTAATTCAAAAATTAAGCGTTGGAAGGAGCGTATCGATGAACTCAATACTAACGTCTTCTATAAGCCCGGCAAAGAGAATCATGTCGCCGACGCTTTGTCGCGACAAAACTTGAATGCGTTAGAGAATGAGGACCCTGCATCTGATGTAGCCACAATACATAGCGAACTGTCTCTGTCCTACACGATCGAAACGACGGAAAAGCCCCTGAATTGTTTTAGGAATCAGGTCATTTTGGAAGAAGCACGCTTCCCATTGAAACGGAACTTCATTCTGTTCGGCAAAAAACGCGCCATGCTATACACTTCACCGACAGGGAATCCCTTGTTAAAGAAGTAAAATCAGTGATAAATCCGGACGTGGTCAATGCCATACACTGTGACCTGCCAACTTTAGCCCGCATTCAACATGAGTTGGTGAGGTGCTTCCCAGCCACAAAGTTTTGGAATTGTAAGAATTTAGTTGCTGATATTTTCGACAACAATGAAAGGACAGAGATAATTACTATAGAGCATAATCGGGCCCACAGAGCTGCCCAAGAGAATCTGAAATAGGTTCTGGCCGACTATTACTTCCCAAAAATTATGAAGTTGGCCAACGAAGTGGTGTTAAACTGCAAAATCTGTTCGAAAGCCAAAAATGTTACACATCGACATTTTTTCCACAGATAGAAAGTTTTTCCTGACCTGCGTTGACAAATTTTCGAAATTTGCAATCGTACAACCGATAACCTCGCGTACTATCGAAGTTGTGAAAACACCGTTGGTTCAACTGATGAATATTTTCCCATATACAAAATTGGTCTACTGCGACAATGAAGCCTCTTTTAGTTCAGAGACAATAAAATCTTTACTGTTGAATCAATTTGGTGCTAGCAGCGCCAACGCGCCCCCACTCCACAGTACCGCGAATGGCCAAGTTGAGCGGTTTCATAGCACTCTCATGGAGATAGCGAGGTGCCTAAAGCTCGAAAGAGGAATTGATAATACGGTTGACCTGATCTTACAGGCAACGGTAGAGTACAACAAATCGGTGCACTCTGTCACCGGCATGAAGCCCATTGACATACTTCACTCATCTTCTCCAAGTTTCCGTGAGGAAATAAAAGATAAGGTTCGGGTAGCACAAGAACTCCAAATCTACAGAAATAATCATACAAGAAGAAACAGAGTTTTCGAAGTAGGCGAGAAAGTAGGGAGGGTGGTCCACAAGGACAACCTTAGATAGTCACCGCGGTTTTACCTTTGGCATTCTCTAGAAATTTTAAATAAAATTCAGGCTTACGTAGGTTTCATTTTATTTTTACAGAATTTTTGCAACAATACTACTGTCTTTACTCACAATAGTGACGGTTCGAGTCACTGACTACTCTTACTCTGATTACGTACCGATACTGGACGGTGACGTACTAGTGTGGGATCAGCATGACTACTTAAGACACTCCGCCAACTTGACCGACTACGCGCACTTGGCGGATGAGACGATTAAGATGACCAATCTGTTCCCTCAGTCTCACATGAGGAAGCTACTAGAGATAGACACCGAACATGTAAAGAATTTGCTATCCGCTTTAAATGTACACCACAGGCTAGCTAAAAGTTTAGATTTTCTAGGCACAACCTTAAAGGTTGTTGCTGGCACGCCGGACGCTGACGACTTGGAACGGATTAAGATAACTGAAGCTCAGCTGGTCGAGTCCAACAATAGACAGGTAGTAATCAACACCCAAACACAAAATCAAATTAACCAATTAACAAACACGGTGAACAGTATGTTGAAATCCACAAAAAATGAACACATTGATACGGCTCACCTGTATGAAACCTTACTGGCAAGGAATAGGATGTTGATTACGGAAATACAAAATCTTATGCTCACTATTACTGTAGCGAAAATAAATATTATAAATCGTCATTTTGGACCATGCTGACTTAAAATCCATTTTTCTTGATCATCTCAAAGGGACTTCCATTACAAATATTTTAGAAGCATCTAGCATTAAGGTGTTGCAATCAGATAGTATAATCCATTTTATTATAAAGTCTCCTAGGATTAAGTTTTCATGTAAAAAAGTAACAATCTTCCCCGTTGCGCATAATGGCACGATTCTGCAGCTTTTTTATAACATTGTGGCCGAATGTGACAACCAAGTGCTGGCGGTCACCAATTGCACGTTGACGACCGGAACATTTTGCAGAATGGCAGCAAATGGCACATGCGCTCAGGGTTTGCATGCCGGTAATTTGGCCCATTGCCAGACTCAACCAAGCCACCTGAGTCCCATTACTCTAGTCGATGACTGAATTATTATCGTCAATGATCACTCGGCGAAAATTAGCTTCGATAATGGAACCGAAATTGCTGTGGAGGGTACATATCTCATTACTTTTGACAGATACGCCCTTATAAACGGAACGAGGTACATAAACCGCAATAGCGTCCAAAGAAGACTCCCAGGAATTGCGTCGCACCCCTTATTAACCCTTTCGACCCCAACTTTTTTCCTATAGAATGAAAATTTTTTTTTTACTTTTAATCTTTTTGTATTTATTTAAGAAGTATTTGGCCAAAATTTTGAGTCGCCACGCTCATCGGTTTAAGCGCTACCGTTGCTTGTGAGCAATGTTGGGCAATAGTGGTATACAAAACAAAATTTTTTTCTTTGAAAATAACTTAAAAATATTTTTATTTATTTTGAAAAATTATTTATGAAAAGACAAAAAACAGTTTTTATTGTTATTACAGCACAGGTGGACTTTGCACTTTAAGCATTTTGACATTGGTGTTGCTGTCTTGCACAATCTGCAACGTCCTTTTTCACCAAATACTACCCAATGTTCCACTCCATCATAACGCTGTGAGACTGGAGGATTCGGCTGAAACCTGTACTTTTTTGACTGAGGTGAAGACACGCTGCTTGATGGGGAGGACAGTGATACTAAAGAGCTATCCCTTTCAACATTCGATGGTCGACCTCTTTTTTTTCGAACGAAGTATTAGCAGTACATTTTAAAAGCTCATGAGCAATTTCTATTTGAAATTTTAAAAGAGAAATATGCTTTTGCTTCGGGTTTATCAATTTTAAATGCTTTCTATACAATAGCCACGCATTTGTAACGGATGTTCCCAGGCACCAATAAAAGATTCTGATGTACCACTTCCTTGAACGGTGGTTGACCTTGTAAAGCTCCATGAGCATGTCGGCTAAATCTACTCCTCCCATACCCTTATTGTAAGAAGCAACAATCGCAGGTCTGGCAACCTCAATATAAGCTTTTTCATTTGGATTCCAACGTTTGCATTTTCCAACAAGTTCATGGTTTTCACACGAAGATATAAGTTGGACTGGCTTATTGTCAAACCATTTCACACATACAAGATTATTGTTGATTTCACATTTCAGATCGAATGATCCCCTTCCACGTTTTTTTAACTCGGCATCTGAAAGTAGTTGGCAATTGCTTATGCGGTTTTTACGTACTGTTTCTGTTGCAAATATGCCCATTTCTTTCAACGAAATCAGAAGGCTTACTGACGTAAACCAATTATCAAAATAAAGCTTAAAGTTTTTGTCCTTGGCAAGACCTTTTGCCAAATATAAGACTACATCCGAAGATATTCCCAAACCATAATCAGGACAGGTGCCTTCACCAACATACAGCGTAAAGTCGTAAACTAATCCAGAAGTTCCAGCACGCGTAAACATTTTCAGACCCCATTTGTGAGGCTTAGCTGGATTGTATTGCTTAAATGACGATCGACCTGTAACAAAAAGTTAAATAGTTCATTATGACATTTATGAATGTATACCTTTGAACGCAATGATTTGTTCATCAATACTTTGATGTTCTTCTTGGGGTAGTTTACCAAAATTTTCTTTGAGAATGTTTAGTAAAGGGCGTATCTTGTACAGCTTGTCATAGTGTAAATCTCCTTTTTTGAACTGCTTAGTATTATCGTTGAAGTGTAAACATTGCTTTATTTTTTCAAACCTTCCGCGCGGCATTGAATCTGTTATAGCGGTAAGATTAAAATCTTTTGCCCGTGCCATTTTGAATTGCGGCAATTTTATTATACCCAAGTATAACAAAATACCAATATATCGTTTGATATCCTCTTCACTACATTTAAGCTCAATGCCGTGTTCTTCCAGCCCATACAAATCAGTTTGCTTTGTGATCAAATCAATAACTTGGCTATCAAAAAAGGTGCAGAAATATTGTACTGGTGTCATCAAATCGTCAACTTTCAACGCATTGTCTTCTTTCCAACTACTCTCTGGTGGTTCAAATGGCTTTGTTCTCCACTTTAGTGTACCGGGGTCAACTTTTTCAAAGCAATTATCCGTAACAACGCAAGATTCCTGCTCATATTCTTCTCCAATATATTCAAGAAGGTCAATCTCTATGGTTTCGCCTCTTTCCACGATTTCTTCTAAATTCTTCTACAGCACTGCAGAAATGTCATTTCATCACCACTCTCTTCATCAGTAGAGGCATCCCAATCAAAGTTAACAATCCGCTCAATATCTTTATCTGACAATCCTTTCTCTTTCGGTCTCATATCTAAGTACAACTATATTTATTACCACAATGGCCCAAGGTTGCCCACAAGCAACATTACAACTTTGAAAATTACTCACCTGGTTATTATTTTAATCTAAACAAATTTATTTGCAGCTCCGTTAAGTTAAATCTTTGCTTTAAAATATTTCACTTAAACTTTTAAATTTTTTTTAAATTATCATAAAATAAATCACACACTTTAAAAGCTCCTCCGAATTACACAACAATATTTTCTGGGATGCACTTGCAGTCTATTGAACATAACTTCGCAAAATGATCTTCAAATATGATTTTTTTTGCTCGTATTTTGGGTAGACACATAAAAGTACCGTTATCACTAAGCATGAGCAGACAAAAACAAAGGAACGCTAAACGTTAGTCGCTGAGCAACAGAAGTTGCTCACAAGCAACGTTGGGGTCGAAAGGGTTAAATATCATCGACCACGATACCGTGTTGAGTCTCCCTTTCCTTCATCAGCTTAGCGAAAAGAACCTGCTTTTTATCAAGGAAATAAAGGACGAGGTTTCAACGACTAACAAGTCAGCGGTGGCATTCTGTAAGGGACTAGGTGTTTGCGCGCTGATCATAGGACTCGTCTTCTTAAAACAGCGCATTAGGAAAAAGCAAAATAAGCGTGAAATAAACGAGATGGTGGCAACCTTAAGCACTGCCGAGGACGGCAATGTCTCGAAGGGGGAGTAGTTAACAACTGATACCCCAGCGCTCTACTGGGCAAATACAGCAGACAGGTGTATCCGCTGCGGTAATGCGACGCCTTGCACGAGGCGCAAGCTCAGCATTATTCTGAGGCTTAGTATGTAAGATTATTATTCATTATTTTAGTTTTAAGATTTCATTTTATAAGCACAGACGTGCAAAAATAAAGACTTAAAAATTCAGTTTTATTAGTTTTCTTGTTGCGCCCGTCGGCCAGCAAATCAGGAATTAGAAAATTAGTAATTTATACACAAACTTCAAATGCTTGTAAAATGAAATAGGGTGAAAAAAAATATATGAGATTTTCAGAAATGGTACTCATGTATGTATGTTCTGAAAATTTTGAACCTAAAAATGCTGAAATCAGTTCAAATTTTATTCTCTCGGTCTCATTCTCAATGTTTCAATTTACATTGCAAATCATAAATCTTAGCTTTAAATGCTGGTAAAATCAAATAGGGTGAAAAAACATGGATAAAATTTTCAGAGACGGTACTTCTATATGTTCTGAAAATTTTGTGACTAAAAATGCTGAAATCGATGATGGAGTATTTAAGAAATTGATGTTTTCTTGGAAAGTCAATTTTGTTATCTTTTACCACATAGAAACCGTTCAGGCCTTCACTTATTCAGATTTGCAGTTTTGTTGCCATCTACTAGTACACAACTACCTTAAAAGTAATATAAAAGCTAATATGAATTGTGTTGTTTATATTCATCAATAAATTTTTTCGTTTTACTGGCTAAATTCTCCTCTTAATACGTCGTCACTTTGCTTGTATATCTAGGCCTGGGCTGACAGCGCACTAGACACTGCACTCTCTACAACTAACCGTAATTGCTCTGCGTTCATGTCTAAGTTTTGTTCTGCAACACTTAAACGTTCCACCTTACTGGTCAATAATTGAAGAACACTGTCCTCGCCGGTCAATAATTGTAGGACACTATCGTCGCTGTCGTAATTTTTCAACTGATCAGGGTCGCTGTCTACGTTGCTTGAACTGTCACTCTTAAAATAAACAACTTATTCTTAACATATAATGTCACAAGGGTACAAATGCGCAATTGTTTTTATTTATTTTTAATTATAGAAGAAATTTTTGTTGCTGGCAAGAAACACAAAAATACTGAAATACATTTAATAGTGACGGAATGCAATTGTCTTTAATTTTACTCTAAACTTCACTTAAAATATGTTCAAAGCGCGGTTTTGCACACAAAATGTTTCGGTCATTTAATTTAACGCTCACAAAGAAAAATTTGTTTGAATATAACCGCGTATTAGCAAATCACATTTAGGGCGAACGATTTTGGTTTATTTTTTTACCCACAATACTGACAAAATCAATTTTATTTGAACATCTCACTTACATTTTATTTAAATAGTGTGGTGGTCCTGAATAATTGAATCCCTCGCTGCCGTCCCTTTAACTTCAGTGCTGCTCAAATAGCTAGTGCGAAAATTTGATGACACGCTGCCCAAAGAGCTCCAGCGGCTTTGGTGACAATATGTGGTTTAAATTTATTATTACGCAGTGTTGCGCAATCTCACAACGATTTTTTTACGTTGTGCGCCAATTACTAATTTTCTATTTCCTGATTTGCTGGCCGACGGGCGCAACAAGAAAACTAATGAAAGTGAATTTTTAAGTCTTTATTTTTGCACGTATGTGCTTATAAAATGAAATCTAAAAACTAAAATAATGAATAATAATCTTACATAGTAAGCCCTAGCCCCGTTGACTGCGCTGTCGCAAACTCAGAATAATGCTGAGCTTGCGCCTCGTGCAAGGCGTCGCATTACCGCAGCGGATACACCTGTCTGCTGTATTTGCCCAGTAGAGCGCTGGGGTATCAGTTGTTAACTTATACATACAGTGGAATATTTATGGAAGAAAAGTAACGGAATATTAAAATTTTCTCGCTCTCATTCTCAATGTTTCCATTTACATTGCAAATCTTAAATCTTAGCTTTAAATGCTTGTAAAATCAAATAGGGTGAAAAAACATGGATAAAATTTTCAGAGATGGTACTCCTATATGTTCTGAAAATTTTGTGCCTAAAAAATCTGAAATCGATGATGGAGTATTTGGGAAATTGATGTTTTCTTGGAAAGTCAATTTTTTTATCTTTTACCACATAGAAACCGTTCAGGCCTTCTTTTATTCAGATTTGCAGTTTTGTTGTCATCTATTAGTATACAACTACCTAAAAATAATATAAAAGCTAACATGAATTGTGTTGGTTTGTTTATATTCATCAATGAATTTTTTCGTTTTACTTACGAGCTTTTTTGAACACAATTTAAAACTTTTTTTTAAGCAATTTTATTGGTCAAAAAAATATTATCGAATTTTTTTATATCTTCTACATGATAGACCAATCAGTGAAAAAAGTTTCAGCTTATTTAAAAAACAAGAGGGTAATGATAGGCCCATTATACATGCAATCACCCATACATGAAAGGCGGATAGTTTAATAAACAGTTAGTAAAATCATTCAAGTATAACATAAAAAACAGAAGCCCTAAAACACATCCTTGCGAAACGCCACAGGTTACACTAAAGAGCTCAGAAGTGCTGTTGTTGCAAGAGACAAATTGGCTACGTTCGAAAAAATATGAAAGTATAAGCTTGCAGAAGGAAGGAGGAAAACCAAAATTATAGTGTAGTTTTTTAATCAAAATAGAATGATCAATGCTATTGAACGCTTTAGTCAAATCAAGAGAAAGAAGAATGCATAGCTTGGAAACATTGTAACATTTTCTAATGTTATCCGTTAAACTAAGCAGAAGAGAGGTTGTGTTATAACCTTTGCGGAAATCGAATTGAGTGATGTATTCTGCCATAAACATGACTTAAAATTTGATCGCTAACCAAATTTTCAACCGCCTCAAATAGAGCGGGTAACACGCTTATTGGCCTGAGATTATCAAGAGATTTAGATAGTCCACACTTCTGATAGGAACTGCACGAGCAACTTTCCACATGGAAGGATATTGCAATGTTGTGAGAATAGTGTTAACAAATTGGAGAATATGATTTTGAACATAAGGAAAAATTAATTTTAGAAATTTAATGGGAATATTATCAAATCCAATCGCATTTGATTTGATCTTAGCACGGTTACGCAGTCTACAAAAGATTAACCAATTATTTTCATATCGATCATATTTATATGCCTTGAACGCCAGATCACGAATTGATTTAGCATACACAATTTCCCTACATTTCATGAAATCAGTATTTCTTTTTCGGAAGCAAGCCCGAGAAATGGGCACAAGCGAGTACAAGCGTTCGAAATGAGAGTTTAAAATTTCAAACTGAACATCAGTTAGACATATAAATACCACTAAAATCGTAAACTCTTATCTCAATCTCCAACATATCAAAGTTAACAGCATTGAAATTTTTGTATTCAAAGTAGCCTTCCTGACGTAGGGGTTTAGGGAAACAAAAACAAAAGCATGATGAGAGATAGCTGGACACTGCATTTGCCCAGATTTAATGAGGATATCCTAAGAGCTCAAAAAGAAATAATCAAGTAAAGACGCAGAATTGTGTTGTATATCAAAATGTGTAGGCATTGAGTTATGCACATAAGTAAGATTCAAACGCAAGCAACAATCGCGTACACGTTGAGACTTATGACAATCAAACAAGTTATTATTGAAATCACCCATAACACTAGAGTATTTCACCAAAAGATCGCTAGATTCTTCAAAGGCACTCAAGTTACCACGAGGAAGATATACAACCCCAACAAGAACAGTTCCAGAATTATGAGTAATTTCAACAAAAAGTGACTCACAGACACTATACTCAACACACTCTGACACTACTTTGTATTTGAGGAAATTAGACAAGAACAAGCCCACACCACCACCTCGACAGTCAGGACGATAGTTTCTCAAAAAAGTACAGCCAGGAATCAAAACTTTAGATGAAACATAGGGTCTAAGCCAGGTTTCAGTAATGCCAATGACGTTCAAATAACACCCATCCAAAATACATCTCAGTTCATCAAACTTTGTTGACCTTCGAGAAGGTTTAATACTTTGACAATTAATATGTCCAATATTAAAGTTATACCTGAGGTTATTTATTGTTTATTGAATTAAGCCTTTGGATTTACAAATTCCTTACAGACTATACATTAAAGCTTAGTAACAAAAATATGTTCTTAGAATAATATATTAATCTAAAAAAAAATAAACTATTTAGAATATTTTTAAAAGAAGCTTTAGATAAAGAAAAATCAATAGTATTTCCATTCAGTAAATTATTACATAAAGATAAAGCTCTAGTAATAGGTTCATTGACAGCGTAATGAGTTCTATGGAGCTTAATATAAAACAAATCATTATGCCGCAGTGACCTTGAAGGAATGTTAAAATCAACATATTGCAATAGAGAAGCACATTCAATCGAACCAGAAATAAGGTCGAAAATAAAAACAACGGATTGAATCTTACGTCTTGTTTCCAAAGATTTTAAACCTAAGGCAGCGTGCATTATATGAGGGCCGTGATGCATCAAAATTCAAAGCGTAGCGCGAAACGAGTAAATGATTTTTGAACTTTTTCCAATCTGAGCGAGTGAGTCTAAAAGAAAAGATTCCAGATGAAAGAAACATATTCTAACCTTGACCTTACAAAAGAATTGTAGAGGACTTTCAGAGTATGAGGTTCTGAAAATTCGCAACCATTCCTTCGCACAAAAGCAAGAAAGAATAAGCTTTAGAAATTATATAATTTATGTGTTCAGAAAAGGCGAATTTCGAGTCAAACATTACGCCAAGATCACGAATGGAGTTAACACTATTTAAAGGAGTACCACAAAGAAAATATGTCGAACTAAGGGTATTCCTGGACTTCGAAAAAGTCAAAGAGAAACATTTCATTATATTTAGTGGTAAGCAATTTAGTATGCTCCAAGTATACATACTGTTAAGATCATTTTGTAATAGAACCGCATCACTTGAACTAGATATTTTACGAAAAAGCTTTAAGTCGTCAGCATAAAGTAAAAATTTAGTCGAAAGAAAACATTTACTTATATCATTTATGTACAATATAAAAAACTGTGGGCCAAGTATGCTACCTTGTGGCACTCCACAAGATGCCACAAAACAGTAAGATTTAACATTATGAATTTCAACAAAACATATTCTTGCTTGAAGATAGGATTCAATCCATTTCAAAAAAGATGAATGAAAACCCATTTTACGAAGTTTAGCAACTAAAGCAACATGAGGAACTTTATCAAAAGCCTTAGCAATATCAGTATAAATAGCATCAACTTGAAGTCCCTGTTCAAAGGATGAAACACAGTATCTCGAAAAGAGTGCTAAGTTAGTCACTGTTGACCTACCAGCGATAAAACCATCTTGCTCAGTGCAGATATGATGCTTAACCAAGAAAGATAATTTATTCATTATAATTAGGACTATCTTTGATGTTATTCTCACATCGTAAAATATATTGTTTATAAAGGAATTTGTTAAGAAAATTAAACTCCCTCATATAATGTACATATTTCACATGGTAGCTTTAAATATTTTAATATATTTATTACGAAGGTTTTTTAACTTCTTCAAACCTTTAGTGTACCAAGGTAATTTATACACATTTTCTTAAACAAGAGGAATGTGCTCATAGCAAATTTTTGTTATTTCCGTTTTAAAAGCTTCGAAACACGTTGCAACATTTTTGTTAGAAAACAGAGCACTCCAATTAGTCTGATCGAAAATATCACTTAAAATCTCAAAATAGCAAAGCCTGAAATTAAGACAATTTTTTCCGGCTTAAAATTTATAAATGTATAAAAATCAAAATCTATCACTAAAGGAATGTGGTACATATCAGATGCAGAAATTGGACATAAACATTCAGATAATTAACTTTTAAAGGTTTTTGAAACAAATACTAAATCCAAAGTTCTATTTAGCTTATTGGCTAGTGAGTTAATTTGCGCTAAATCCATACTTAACACACTATCAATGAAATTAATTTCAAATGCATGGTTAACATTAGATGGCATAAGTTCATTCGCGAAAAAATTCCAAACAATTTTACTCAGATTGAAATCTCCCAAAAAACAGAGGTGATTATCAGCCTTACTCAAAAGTGCTTGCAAACACAATACATTATCAATGTGCGTAGCATATATCTCTTCCGCACTGTTAGGAGGAATGTATGAGGCGCATATATAAAGTGATCCTTTACCATTATTAACAGCAATACACAATTGATCAATGAGAGTATCACCATTCTGCATCGTATAAATGGGAGATTTAATAGTAATTAAAATACCACCACCACGTTTATGGCCAGTTTTAGCCGCATCCCTATCCTTGCGGTACACTTGATATACATTCAAATTAAAAAATTCCGCATCGAAAAAATCAAAATTCAGCCATGTTTCAGCAAAAACAATAATATCAAAGTCAGCTTGCGATGTCCAGTTGAAGATAATATTAAACTTGGTTATAATTCCAGACATATTATGGTAATACAATTTAAGTTTACTAACTTGAGCACTCGAGGGGATGTTAGTTATTTCGTGCCTGTATTCACATCCATCTTTTGAAAATTTAAAAACGGTCGTACCCTCACATTCTCTTGCCAGAGTTGGATTTAAAATATCACTGTAGTATGTTTCTGACACACTCAGCTTAAAGTTTACACTTTTAAGATTTTCCAGCGCAGAATCTCTCTTTACAAGCACACTTGATGTTTTTTATCTATCTTTGAGTGTTTATCTTTTTTCATAGTCGGCTTGAAAGAGGATAGATGCACACATTTTTTTTTCACCACAACATCAAGACCACAAATCTCGTTGAGCCCAATAACAGATTTTGCATGTTTCTTTGTTTTCTTTTTATTCTTCACTATTTGCTGCACGAGCAGCAGTAGTAGGAGTAGGTTGTGTTTCTTCATGAGAGATAGCATCAACAGCAGTATCATTAACAGAACTCAAAAAAGCTTTAGGAGAGCCAACATCAATAGTAGCAGATGTACCCACAATAGGAAGATGACGTGTAGCCAAATTATTGTTCATACTCACAATTTGAGTTTGAGGCACAACGGAATTAGTTTGAGCTAAACTGCGATTTCCGTTAGAAGTTCTCTCAGAGAGATGAGACATTATTGCTCAGAGAAACTAGAAATGGATGCAGAGCTAACAACAGGTGCAGTAGGCATATTCGGGGCAGAAGAAACGGCAACAACACAAGAAGCACAGTTCACAGCAACATCCGCGTCAAAATTATTGTTCACATATATTGAGTTTTTGAGAGCAGATATCTCAGCGGAAAAATTAGCAACTTGCAAGGCAAAGTCATTTTCATGCTTACTCAATTTCTCAATCAAGCATTTTTTAAAATGAAATAACTCATCATTTAATGCTTTTATTTGCACCTCGAAGACATAAGTTATTTTTTTCAAATTCATCTTATGAGCCTCCAATTAAGACTCATGACCTTTCACTAACTTATCCGGAACACCAGCACAATCCACACAAAAATAGCTCAGGTTCCGATTCAACTTCATCAGCCTGATGTCATATTCCGTGAGCTGTCCCTCACAACACCCACGGTGAAACACCTTTTTGCAATATCCACTGCACGGGACAATTTGGATTTCTCCTCTAGCAAAACTTCTATTACATTTGCCGCAGAAATCATCCATTTTGTCAGAAATAAGCACAAATTTAAGCTTTAATTATTTAACTTTTACGAGCAATAAAAAACACGTCTTCACTCGACGAGTAAGAGACTACTACGATGATGTGATGATTTTAAAAAAGAGATATCGCTGTGATTCGGACCCAAGTTGTATTGTGTGCCATCAATGTAAGGAACTAAAAGGGAAAGCTGATCGAAGATATAAGTAAAAATATTAAACTGAAAATAAAATATGAAACTTAGAATAAAAAAAATAAAACTTAACATTTTAAAAATAAATTCATAGTAGCTGATCAAATATAAATGGTAGACAAGGAACTATGCTTAATAAATATAATTAAGATGATTAAATCTGTAAAACTCAAATTAACTGGATGCAGAAAAACAAGACTGCGCAAATTGGTAACAATCATAGGTGACTTCGCTTCCATCAAGGCAAGTAATTTTGACACCAGTAAGATCAGCAGCAAAAAATTTGTACTTAAAGATCTTTTTTTCTTTAAGTAGTTTGCGGCAACAAAAATTTAGCTTATTGGCAGCCGGAGTAAGGTGGTCATTGAGGTGAACAATAGATTGAATATCACCACCAATAGCATCACTCAACTTCAATGATTTAGTCTTGAAATATTGTCTCATTAAATCGTCTCGAAGCATGACAGAGTTAGATTTTATCATAACAGCTCGGTTATTATTGATATAGCAGCAATGATGAATATCAGCTGCACTCAGAGAAATCGACAACTTCGACGCAATAGAGACCGCAACATCACACAATTTCACAATACCAGACGGAAGTCCGGAGACAATAACACCTGAGCATTGTTTTTAACCTCCAAGTCGAGCAAACTTTTCTTAGAAGAGGCATCAATAGAGTTAATTTGGCTCATGCATTGAATAAGATCCGCCTTTACAGCATCAATACTAACCGCCAACTCAGACCTAATATCAGCAGCCAATGCATTGAATTTAACGTCAATTTCATCAATTTTATACTGAATGTCAGCCAATGCTTGCCGTACATCCTTAACTAAGGCAGCATCATCAAATCTATGTGGATTGTCCAAGCAGCTTTTGCAAGTAAAAGTTATCATTTTGTTTTTTAGCATTAAGTCATACAAATCCTTAGTAACCTCAGTGCAAGGAATATGGAACCATTTGCCACAAACACTGCAGCCTACACTAGGTTGCGACCTAGTCACATTGCGGTCACATATCAGACACCGAGAAGTCGACATCACAGTATAAAGAGCCAGTTAGCCAAAGAGCCAGCAAGAACAGTGGTACAAAATCAGCAGCAAAATGTCAGCAGCAAAATGGCAGCGGAGCACCAGCAACAACAGCAATACAGCAAGAGCAATCAACCGCAGAAAATTAAGAGCGTCGCATAGTTAGCAAAAAACAAAAAGCACAGATCAGCAACTAAAACAGCATTTAGTTCATAATAATAAGTTAATTACGAAAGGAAAAGTAAACTTAAAGCAAAATATATCCGATTAAAATTAATAGAAAATTTAATAAAAATCAAGAGCGCAAAAAAACTACAACTATAAAATTAAATATACATATGTTGAAACCCCTGGATTGATATAAAAAATAAAGGTGTCATAAGAAAGATAATTTAATACGCTACCATATGAATACGTTTAACTATAAGAGCTGAAATTAAGACCGATTTACGTTATTTTTTACATTAAATGTTTTATTAAACTACAATTTTTTTAACATATGAACTAGGTTTAGTTCATCGCTGACATCATATAAAAAAATATAGACATAAAATTATTATGGCACAAATGACCCATAATTTCAAAGGGAAGGATTTGTTAATAGTATTAGAGGTCACTAAAACATTTAAGATAAGTCGTCTTATTTCGAAAAGTGTAGGATAAATTAAAAAAAAAAATGTTTGCCAATATTTTAGCTCATTGAGTAATCTTTGGTAATAGCTTACTGAAACGGCCACCCTCCCGCTTTAACAGGATATTGTTGATCATGCTGATCAAGAATATATATCAGTAATTTTGTAAATAACGTTTGTTTTTTTTTACTTATTTACATTTTATGAAGGATAAAAAAACCAATAAACCATTAATAATTTTTGTTTAGAAATGCTTCAATTATTATTAAAAAATTGCATACATTTTCTTGGACATTATTTTTTATTTTATAAAAATGTTTCTCAAAATATCTTCGGCACATCTTTCATTGTTTTTTTTTATTCTTTTTATGTTATTCTTCAATCCGTCATACGAATGCATGTACTTTCAAATCAGAATTTCCGACATAACTATGACATAAATAATTTTTTTACTGAACACGTTGGAAAATATCATACAATTAGACTGGTGCGGATCTTCAATAAAAAAATAATATTTGCCAGAGTAAGTCGCGAATTTCGATTTGAACATAGATACTTCCTTATTTGATTGATCAATAACATAAGAAAAAACAAAACAAAAGATGTTATGTCGAAGTTATTTTGAGTAACATTTTTATATAAAACAAAATACTTTCATAAAAAAATTACTTATGTAAAAAAAAGAAATGATCAAGCAAATGTTTTTGTAGCAAATTATTTTGTAAGTAAGATTGCAAGTTGATTTTATTCTATTCCCAAGAAAAATGGTTCAACCATTTTTGTTTAGAAATACCTTAACTTTATAAAATAGATTAAAAAAATTTAAATAAATTGCTTTTTTTATTCAAAAATTTTTTTTTCCGAAACATTTTCAATATAAAATTTTTTATGATTTTGTTTTATATGTTGCTCCTCAATCGATCTTTAGAATGAATCTGCTATCATATCGAAATTCAAGCCATAACATTGGAAACAAAAAATTTTTTACTAAAGGCGCGCACCTTGTTGCTCAAAATACATTTGACATAGTTTTTTTTATTGTTTATTTTTTAATATTTGCTTTTAAATCGAAATTCTCTACATAGCTTCGGAAAATATCAAACAATTCATACCATTAGACTCCTATTTACAAAGTTATGGCGGGAACTTTATTATGAAAGCGTTGAGAAACATTTTTATGAAAAAAAAATAAATTATGTTTAAAATAATAATAAATTTAAAATTTTTTAAAAAACGCCTTTGTTTTTTATTCTATTCCCCACAGTTTTCGAGATATTTCGTCTCAAATATGTTTGAAAAGCATATGAATACAAAGTGTGCAGTTATTTATAGAATGACCGATAGGTATTCCGATTCTAAAACATTTTAGACTAAAATTTTTTTAAATTTAAATATATACGCTCGAAATTTTAAGATAATAAACAATACATACATAGTTTATATAAGGAATGAGAGCGATTCTTGATGAGTATTCTGAAATATACGACATACGCTAATTTCAAGAAAATCGGGAACCCATATTGTGGATATTAATCCAGAAAAGTTTAAAAATTTTTATAAAAGCTTTGTTTGAAACTCACGATGGCTATATCTCTGAAAATATCTCAGGGTATCTTTTTATCATTATTTTTTAGTGCTTAAACACTATTACCCTTGAAAAAAAGTTCGAATCGTAGCTAAAGAAAACCTGTGCCATAAAAACTCTATAACTCAAACCCTACAAGATCCGCTATAAGCTTATGAACCAATTTATACCTTATGAAATTTCTCATTTTACCATCATGATCCTTCCCAACTTACAGCGATCGGCACAGGTTTACTTTAGTTCCCATGCCCCACATTTTTTTTTTTTAAATAACCATATACGGAAATTTGGAACAGGTTTACTTTAGCTGACATTCTCCAATTTTTTTTTTATGGGTAAAAGGGGGTCAAAAATAAATAAAAATTATGAAAAAAAACGGGCCGCTCGGATCTAGTTTCGAAGATATAGCCATCAGAAGTTCCGGATATAGCTTTTGTAAAAATGATCATAACTTGAGAACCCCTGCATGGATATCAAAAATTTTGTGTCATAAGAAAGATAACTTAATGGCCTTCAATAATGATAAGTAAAGTTTTGAAATTTAACCTATAATTTTGGAGATATGACGACTTTTCTGAAATTTGGACCAATTTTTTTTTAAAAAAACCTTTTTTTTTCCTAAAAATGTCTTAATGACCTATGAGTTTTTTAGCATATTAAGAGAGCCTGGTTCGTTCCCTTTAAAATGGTATATAGTTCGTTGTAAATTTTTTATTATTTACCCCCTTTTATACCGGAAAACAAAAAATTTTATTCAATGAATTCTTATGAAAAGTATGTATTTATGGACAAAAGCAATAAAAATCCAACCACAAAAACAAAAACAGCAACAATGGTGAGTAAAGTTTAGAAATTTAACCTTTGATTTTGGAGATATGACGACTTCTTTGAAATTTTGACCAATTTTTGTTTTTAAAAACTTTTCCTATAATCTTTTTAGCATATTTCAATCATTTATATCTTAGATCATATCAAAAACCGGCTTAGCTAGCCACAGTTATTT
Source organism: Meiosimyza decipiens (assembly GCA_963680825.1). Lineage (NCBI taxonomy): Eukaryota > Metazoa > Arthropoda > Insecta > Diptera > Lauxaniidae > Meiosimyza > Meiosimyza decipiens. The sequence continues at coordinate 36,658,338 of OY804261.1, forward strand.
TATTTAACAGCTCAGGATTTAAAACTCCCAAAATCCAACACCGGCTTCGCGGCGGCCTTCGGCTGCGGATCAGTCTATAATATATCCAACACCTAGTTTGCTACCCACAGTAATTTTATATAAGAATAGGGCGGCCACGATTTTTCATAAAAATTTTTAAATGTTATAATGATAATTATGTTTCATGAATTAATAATTATTCTAAATTGAAGGTTGTAATAAAAGAAAAGAGCGCTGCAGGCGCACGCGATTTTTAGTAAAAATTTTTAAGTTTTACAATGTAATCGCCTTATAATAATAATAGTCGTTGTTGTTGTTGGATTTTTATTGTTTTTGTCCACAAATACATACTTTCCATAAGAATTCATTGAATGATATTTTTTGTTTTCCGGTAAAAAAGAGGGTAAATAATAAAAAATTTACAACGAACTATATACCATTTTAAAGGGAACGAACCAGGCTCTCTTAATATGCTAAAACCCATGGGTCATTAAGACATTTTTAGGGAATAAAAAGGTTTTTTTAAAAAAAAGTTGATCCAAATTTCAGAAAAGTCGTCATATTTCCAAAATTATAGATTAAATTTCAAAACTTTACTCACCATTATTAAAGGCCATGCAGGCGTTCCCAACTTATGATCATTTATACAAAAGCTATATCCGGAACTTCTGATGGCTATAACTTCGAAACTAGATCCGAGCGGCCCGTCTTTTTTTCATTTTTATTTATTTTTGACCGCCTTTTACCCCTAAAGAAAAAAATTGGAGAATGTCAGCTAAAGTAAACTTAAGCCGGAAATTTTGATGGCTATATTTACAAAACTAGATGAGACGCTTTCTCATTTGATTTTCAACAGCCCGCTGCTTTTTCTAGTAAATAAAATAAATGTGAGTGGAATCTTATTTACAATGAATGTTACAATTTCATATAACATTACCTTTTTGTCGCACAAGTCCAGTTCTACTACCTTGTAAAATTGAGGAACTAACAATTTGAAATCAATGTATTTGGGATCTAACGATCCGAGTGACTTATAAAAACCAAGTTCTCGCTTTCCGTTGAGCAGTTTTCCTAGCGGCTTGAACACACATTTGGATTTAGAGTCTACCAGCAATCCAAATTTACCACCATCTAAATTAAATGTATGACCAGCTACTTGAGTTTCCAGTGCCTCAAAACCATCAGGAACTTGAAGCGATTTCATTATAAGACAGACTTTGTAAAATAAATGCACACAAATGTAACACACAACTAGGTTCGTGAAAGATATTTCGAATATCGATATTCTCGATATTTTTTTAATCGATATTGGCAATATATTGCATTTTGATATCGCGAAATTCGAAATAATTTTTCAACTATCGAATTTGGATATGTTTCTTTGAGGGTAGCACCATGATTTAACTATTAAGGTTCTCGAAAGCTGTCAAACTCACATCTGAAAGTGTTGAACGTCAGAAGACTGGAGTGTCAAAATTCATTTCCAATGCAAAAATCGAAAAAAAAATTTAATACGATTTGACACTACACTTACTTTTGGAAGAAGCAGCATTTTTTTTGCAGTAACCTGATATAGTTAAATCATGGGTAGCACCGTATCCAATTGAAAAAAAACACTCGTGCGGTTCAAACCATAGACTAATAATCTAGACTCTTGCTCTTCTTCTCACAGCGGGAAAAACTTTTTTTGTTAGTTTTAAAACCTGTCCCATTCGATATCTTTTTACTCACTTGATGAAATTTTGACATTTCTGAGGTGAATATGAAATGTCAAAATGTGCAGTAGCCCCAGGGCTAGTGGAAATTTTGACAAGTGATAGGAATTGAACAATCAACACTGTAACACGTGGTACACTAGTTGCAGTATTGGGATGAAAACGAAGAGAACGTGCTACTTTTATCAGACAAGTTAATAAAACGAAATCGACTTCTATTTATGATTAAAGTAAAAAGCACCATTCGCGATTTCTTTTCGCTTTCACCCTTATATTATATACACGTTTCGCACAAAATAAAATTAAGTTTAGCATACCCGTTGAGACAGATTTCTTTCGTTGAGAATGAATTGCAAAATTTCATCATCTTCCGATTGGGCTGCATTCATCAGGCTCATTAGCATGCGGATATGATTTTTTAGTATTACATTCATATTAATACCAAATAATTTATTTCGAAAGCAAAATTTCACAAATGTATTTTATCTTCACTTTCAAGATGAAATGTCAAATATTTGTGTGCTGTCAAAATTTCATCAATTGGGACAGCAAAATTGGAAATTTTAGTCACCAGAGTGAAAATTTTACTCACCAGGCAAAAAATGGTCATCGCCCCGATTTGCCTAGGTAAAAAAATATCGATTGGGAAAGGCCCTTAGTAAAAGTTTAAGTTCACCCCTATGCGGTGAGTTCGCTCGTGTGAGTGTGCCACCAGACTAATTTTTCCATAAATTAGGGAATTCATAAGTCCTCAAAGAACTTAGATGGAAAAATTTCTATTTTTTTTTTATAAAAAAACAATAATAAAATGTTTAAGAAAACGCTAGGTCTCATATTATGTTTCAGTTTTTAAAAACGTGGGAGCAAAATCAAACGAAATTATTTTTTTGAGAAAGACAAATTAAAATCTGGCTACTTTGGTATTTGGGATAATCTTAGTCGGGCGAAAACAGCATAGGGCCCACGCATGAAGATCTTATGGAAATTGTTAAAGATGTTGCCTTTTAAATAGCACACAGCGAAACTGGACGACGTACAAAATACGTACCAAGACCGCGGTCAATGCTAAAGAGTGAATACGAGAGTATATTCTGGGTGTGCTAAAAACCAAACGATGATATTCTAAAAGAAATGTATGCGACATGAAATTAGTGATGTCAGTAATGTGTGATAAATTACAAAGAATTTATAAAGTGGGACTTAAGTTTAAAAAACAAGAATTAAATTGAATTGAATATTTTTAAGTTTTCTTTTACTAAGCATGTGCAGTTTTTAGTTTTTTATTTTGCAGTATAATTCAATATGTTTTAATAAATTGAAAAAGGTTTTTCTTTGTTGAAAAACAGGCTGTTAGGTCAATTTTGATTTTATGAATAAAACAATGTTAAATTCATTTGTTCACCTGACGTTTATTTTATTTATCATTCATATAATTTGTTTTCTTTTTTTTGTTATACTTTATTGAATAGTTTTCATAAGGCAGTGCTTTCGAGAGGTATGAAGTTTTATTGACTTAACTGAAAAGTTTTAAAATATTCGTCATTTTTTTAATAGCTGCACTTTGTTTTTTTTTTTTTGAGTTCTTGAACTCATTTCATTTCGTTTCAAAAAATACTAAGTTTGTAGATATTTAAAGAATGACTGATATACATAAATTTACTTTGTACGATTTCTCGGAAATACAAGATGCAACATTTTGGTTTAAAAGTAAAGAATACAATTGAGACTAAGTTTTAACCAAGATGTGCTGTTCACTAGCAAAAAAAAATATACGTATGTATACGATTTAGTAAACATAGTAATATTTTTATAAAATATTTCTATTAGTATGTACATATAAAACATTTTGTTAACTGATATAAATATAAATAATTTAAATTAAATTCTTATTAACTTTTTACTGACCGCAATTTGAGTTAAGGAATTGCACAAACATTTGTAGTACCGCTCGTTGTAGCATGATGCAATTTGATGCAGTTTAAAAATTGTCTACACAGACGATTTTATTGTATGACATTCATGTTAGTAGGAATATTTATTATTATTTTTGCCGGTATTGGCCCATGAATGCCAATTTTTCATGTCGCTAGAACATCGGCCACAATCTCTTGCGTGAGGCGATCCAATTCAAGAAGGTAATTGGTTCAACTAAGTGGGGGCTGCATGTCAAAAAAAAAATATTGAATTAAAAATAAACTTTCAAAAACTGTTTTATAGCTATCAAACATTTTGAGTGCTCTGATTTGGCGTGCATACGGGACTACTGAATTGTTTAACACTGCTTGTTTTGTGAGTTGGCAAAATATTAATTTTTCTGGAATCCCGCCGAAGGGGGGAAACCATTTGCTTCGTTCACAGACACCATTTGCACTTTTTACCTTTTCCAGTTTAAAATTCTTGCAATTCTTTTGCGCGAGTTGATTAACCACTAGCATAGACTAATCGATGCTGCGATTGCGTTTACCACGCTGTGCATCATCCCAGTACCAAAAATAATATTAATTTCCGAATGGTCAAAAGAAAAAAGTAATTTTTTAGCATTATTGAGGAACATAGTTTTCACTCTTTCACATCTTATATTTTCCGGTAATAAATTAAACAGACAAGGTGCAGTAACGAAGTAGAAACGTTCAAAGTGAGTTTTAAAAATTGTAGGGATTGATACGAAATGTGCAGTGTTAACACGTAGGTTGTAATTATCATGTAGTCTCACCGAATAAAACCCACATTTATCAAAAAATATTTTCATAACTTTGTGACAGTACAGATGCCTCAATGGAAGAATATTTAAATATTTGAACAAAACAAAACTAGGCGTTCTATGATTTACTTTACAGATAATTCTTATTGCATGATTTTGTTTAATTAACAAAGGCTCTATTTAATTAAAATACGCACCACCCCAGCAATATAATCCATATTGAAGTTTGGACTTAAGTAGACCATCATAAACTACTTTCAAAACAGATTGATTACAATAAAGACTAAGATGGTAGATTTGTCTTACTACTTTGTTGGTATATTGTTTAAGGTACAGTGTGTGATGTTTCCAGTTTAGTTTTTGATCCAATGTAATCTCCAAATATTTCAAATTGTCCACTGTCTCCATCTTGTGATGGGATTGTGGATAGGTTGCCAAAGTAAAGGCTTGCCACAGTAATGGCTATTATAATTCAAATGGCTAAAAATGCCGCTGTTAATTCAAAACAATCTAAAAGATGAGTTTGCTTTTGTTATTCAATGCAATCTGATTTATATTTCAAAAATGTTTATCTTATATTCCTTAAATCCAAATAGTTTCCAAATTTCCCCTTCACACATATTACATACATATGTGTTGCACATATTGTGATGTGCAATTTGAATTGACCTATTTGAATTTGTTCTACATATTTTCTTGCCATACACAGTCCGGCACTGGGTCATCAGGTAAATTACTTAATTTGCTGCACTAAACAAAATTTGCTATACAAACAAATCAGTAGTAAGTGTCATAACAACGATTGATATATGACACTTAAAATTTCGGTCATAAAATATAAATCGCTGTTACACACATGTTAATGGTTTGTGCGCTACCTGCTTATGGCAAGCTAATTAGTTATGGAAATAACTTGCTGTGGGTTGTAGTGACAGCATGGTACCACTACAATCTTAAAACATTTATCGCTACAGCTTACATCACTATTAAAGTATTTACCATCGCCAGAGATACTCAAACAAAATCTTGGGTGATAAAACAACGGAAGATCTTTCGATTGTGTATTTTTAATATTAAAAATCATAAATTTTGTTTTATTGCTTATTAAAAGCTTATGGTCACTAAACCATCTCCTTAGAATGTCTAAGTTACTATTAACATCTAGAAATAGATTAACAAGGCTATTACTAGAATAAGTAAGGGCGGTATCATCTGCAAACGCAATAACTTTGCCTTTAAAAGATTGTGAAAACAATGAATTTACATATATTAAGAACAGGACCGGACCTAAGACAGAACCTTGTGGAATGCCAAAGTTAGTAAATTTATGAGAACTAAAAGAATTCTTTATTCTTTCTGTGTGCTTTCTATTTTCTAAACAAGAAGCAAACCAGTTATAGGTAGAACCTCTAAAACCAGCCTTAAACAGTTTTTTTAGTAATATTGTGTGATCTATCATATCAAGTGATATCGATGAAAAGTGTTGCTGCAATTTCAGATACATTTAAACTGTTATAAATTGCACCAGTCACTTTTAATAGTGCACCCTCGGTAGATTTGCCACTTCTGAAACCAAACTGACATTCACAGAAGAATTGAGTTCTGTCTAAGAATGATAATATTCTAGATTTAATACCTCTCTCAAATACCTTTGAAAAAACAGATAAAAGGGAGATAGGTCGATAGTTGGATAAAAGTGATGCATCGCCCTTTTTATGTAGTGGAATTATTACTGCTGTTTTAAGGAGTTCTGGAAAAGTTCCAAGGTGTACACTTAGGTTAAAAATAAAGCATAAGACATCGGAAATGTGAAAAGAGATATTCCTCAATACAAGGTTAGACATTTTGTCAAAGGAAGTAGAACTAGAAATTTTAAGTGACGATATAATTTTATGTATTTCAAAAGGAGTAAATGGGGCAAAGAAAAATCTTTGTGGTTGAATGCTTATTGGTGTCAGCGTGCTATCACATTGAAATGCAAAGTTATTCGTTGTCGAATCTTGAAACGAGCATACATTTGAAAAAAATTCGTTCAATATATTGGCAACTTCTAAAGGGTCGGATTCAATCTGCTATTGAATATGATATTAGACTTAGTGTTAGTTCTATTAAGAATTTCATTGACGATGCCCCATTCTTTTTTTGAGCAGCCAGCGTGTACTGATAATTTATTACGATAGTAGTTATCTCTACATCTTGGAATCTCCGTTTTCAGATCATGACATAATTTTTCGTAATAGGTTTTAAGTCTGAGATTGCATGGATGTTTTTTAACACCTATACACAACTGCTTTTCCTTTTTAATTTTTTTTTCAGTAAAATGGAAGACATCCATTGCTTAAGCTTTTTGTTATTTTTTCTTGAAATCTGACTGCAATTAGATAAATGAAACTGCAATTTATTTAAAAATATATTAAAAGCTACAGATGGATTATGTGCAGCGTAAACATCCTCCCAAATTTCAAAATTTAGTTTGAAATCAATTTTAATACTTTCTTTGTATTCATATCGCTTTGATCTGGAAACACTGCAATCGAGTTGAATAGTAGTTAACATGTGATCCGTTAATTTTAAGTCAAATACAGATGATGTATAACATATTAGATTATTTCTGCTTAGTCTTATGTGAATATGGTCTAAGCAGGAATTTAATCGGGTTGGTTGGTTAATAGCAGAAAGGAACGTAGAAAATTCATCTAAAAATGTTTTAACTGAACATTTATGTAATCTATAAATGCAAATAAATGAGTAATAAACGCCACAGCTTTTGCAGCTGAAACTTATATATCAGCACTATACATGTTTACTTTTTTAATTACACACTCATCTATGCCACTTCTATAAAATACTCCGACACCTCCAGCTGAATACGTGTTGTTACAAGTAGCATTAAATGTAAAATTTGGAATTTAAAAGTACCAATTTCTTCTTCGAAAATTCAAATTTCCAAAACAAAAATTAGATCCGGCAAGTGGTCTAATGATTCTAAATGCGAGGAAAATACATCAACATTTTTCGCCTGCTTCTAATATTTTGGTGAACCACAGAAAAACCCGAATATTGTTTGTCATTCAAATGATTTATACATAAGCAATTAGAACTACCAGAAATTATAGAAGAGTAACTGTTAATAAAATTTATGCTATCATGAGGATTTGAAATAGTATAATTAAATATTTAAACTATCAAGCTTAGTAAAATCCTCAATACAACTTATTTTTGTAGGTACCTCACTCTTTTTTTTCCTGATGAGCACAGCTGAGTCTCTAACCCATACAAATTTACATTGGCTGTTACGTTTCAGATCAATTGCTCTATTCAAAAGCATCCGATTATATGATGTAAAGGAATCGTTGATAAATATCTTCTTATTGCAGTTTTAGCTGCTTGTCCCATATTATCGGCAATCGAACTCACGTTAAAGATATTTGTTGATATTTTTCCTTTGCTTTCACGCATCTTTCTCATCACATTTTTTTTTATTTTAAGAGACGCAAATTTCACGCAAACAATTTTGGAAGCTTTATTTGCGCTAGCTGCTTTTGTACTCTTAACATAACACGAAACGATTTCTTCAGTGTTTATTTCATCTCCAACTAAAGATGTTAATAACTTATTAACTATCTCCTTGGAATTAGAGTTGCTTACATCACATATGCCAACAATATCAACTTCGCATTTCTTTTCTTTTTGTTCTAATGCATTTACTTTATTCTCTAAAAATTCAACCTTCTTGTTAAGAGAAACGTTGTTTTGCTCAAGTTGAATTAATTTAGTTGCCGTTTCAGAGCATATAAGCTTTAGCTGAATAATTTCACTGTATAGCATTCAATTTCTCTTCGATCAATTTTTTCGCATTTGGCATGACAGACTTCTTTGCGAAAAAAAACATTGGATTCCTAGATCTTGTCTATCAACTTTCAGGCAACACAATCCGTACTTCATTATTGCTTCACTTGATTTGAAATAAGTTTAAAATAAAGAAAACACTGGTAAAACTAATTTTCCTTTTTACTTTGAAGTTAAAATTTAAATTTATTGAGGAGCTTTACTCAATACGAGTGACCCCATCAACACAAAGAGAAAGACAAGTGTATTTGATAAACAATATTTTTACCTTTTTATTGCGTTCCTCCAACAAATGAGAAATGTCAAAAACAGATGCGAAATTCAACATGGCTCATATCTTACTACAGCTTGCCGCACTCTTCCTCCCGAAAATGTAATAGTTTGATGGGGGTCTCGGTGTAGTCGCCTTGGTAGAGTAGTGATTTCCACTGTTTTAATTTTTGTAAAATGAGATTGCTGGGGAAAATCTTTAGTATATAAAGTTTTTCTGGATTTTTCTTGTATGAGTCTTAAACTTTTTCTTTTTAACAACTTCAAATAATGCAAAAGTAGAGTTGTGAGCTTATGATACCTTTTAGAAAGCTGTCTTCTAACTTTTGATGTAAATGTATCTAAAATGTTATATTAATTCCGAAAGTGTTATTGGAGATGATAACTAACATTTGATATAATTGAGCCAACATTGTAGTAATGCATTTCTTTCAATTTTCGATTATACTTTAATAATAATTGAAAAATTCTATTACCATTAAATCATTTTAGTTATAATTGAAAATTAAATAATTTTTGCTGGTGCAGTATATATATTTAAGTTTTCTCTTATATGGTAGGTGCAAATAATCATAAATTATATTTAGTTCAAATAAATATCCTACTCTAGTTAGTTATGTTGTTAGGTAACTTGACTTAATTTATTAGAAATACACTTATAACTTGCCAGAATATATGCAATACGAGAAGATTTCACAAAGTTGCGTTGTTTAAAATTTTTTATATAAATACACATAAGTTTTTGAAAAAATTGTTACTCTCGAAAAATCTGTTTCTAAAGAAAACTTTAACAGACTGCACAAACATGCGACTAAAATTTGTTCGAATGAGTGTCATTTAGTAACTTTCAATAAAATAAAATCAAAATATGTGTTTCTACAGAGTGCAATTTAATCGAAAGCAAAATAGTCTCCTATATGCGTTAAAAATGGATTACTATGTCAAAATGTGATGTTTTATTCAAACAGACATTTTTTCGAGATATTCAGTTAACAAGAAAGTTTTAAAGTGGCATATTTATAATTAATCAATAAATATAACATAATCACACTGAATTGTTTCAGGCGTAAATCGCTAATATACCGCAAACTAACCCTTAACCAGTAAGTGTACATATATGCTTAAATGTATATCTTTATACGCATAAATAAACACAAAAGTTTGCAATCTTCTTGATGGCCACGTTAAAAGACATTGGTTTAGGCCAGCGCCGTGCTGTAACTTTTGGGGGCCCTGTGCAGAAACTAAAAAATTTTTTTTTTTAAATTTGAATTAATTTTTTATTGATTGTATTTAAAAAAATAATAGCAATTATAAAGTAATTTTTCTAGCTCTTTTGCTGGCAAATTCATCAATTATGTCATTGTAATCAATTGTTCTGGCTGTTGCATTTTCAATTGACAGTATTGCTAATCCAGAAAGTCTTTCCTGCGACATAGTAGACCGTAGATAATTTTCAATTAATTTTAATTTTGAAAACGATCGTTCACAATGAGCAACTGTAATGGGTATTGTTAAAATTATTCGATATACGATACATACATTTGGATATAATTCTTCCAAATTCCTTTCTAAAATGAATTGAAAATTCTGCATAATAGTATAATTATCTTCTAAAATATATTTTAAAATAGAAAGTTCATTTTTAAATTCCACTTCTTCAATATCGCCTTCTAAGTGCTTGACCAGATTTGTACAATTAGCATTGAATTCATTTGTATTCATAGTTTTTAGCTTCTTATTATCGAAAAGAAAACCGAAAATTTCATTTAAAGAATTATACGATTCAAATCGTTCTTGCAATGAATCTTTTACAATATCGATTAATTTATAAAAATAAGATTGTTTAAATTTATCTTCAGCTGTTATAGTTAGATGGTTACACTCATCATCAATTTCAGGAATGAGATCATATATATCAATATCTTCACAGCATTCAATTGGTTCAATTTCTTCTTCTGACGGTTCAATTTCATTATCTGGTATATCATCTGTACTAATAACATCGACATAGTTATATTTATCATCTGCTTTATTTTTATGGTCTGTATAATAACAGTAGTCAGCCAATCTTTTGAGATTACGTACTCTCCGTTTTGGTAATGGTAAACTAGGTTCTGGTGATTTATCAAGACATTCATTGTTTCTACTTGTTAATATTTGCGTATCACGAGAAGGCCGTTCAGTGAACTGTGCTATAACATTTATTGCAACCGATGACTCCCGTGCTTCTTTTATAATTTCTTCGAAATTGTTTTTAAAATCATCAAGCGATAACAGCATAGCACTTGTATGTTGAAATGCAATATTAATTGCCATATCTTTTCGCTGAAGCAATTGGCTAAAAATGTGAAGCTTTGATAACAAGTGATACCAAATTGTTGTTAATACAATAAATTCATAAGAATTTATTTGTTGTATTAAAGATGCAGCAAGAGTTTTACAATCTGGGTAGGTATTTTTAAGTTCATCTAGCGCAAGACTAATTTCTTTAATCTGGTATTTCACGGCTTTTATACTTTTAAAGCGATATTCCCATCGAGTATCGCTGGGCGCCTTCAGATTAATTTTTAAATATTTTACTTGAATAGCCCATCGCTTTGTCGATGCAGCAAAAATCTTATATATATTATTTAATGTAGTGAAATAATTCTGACTTTTAATAGTGTTTTTTACACTATCTCCTATTACTAAATTGATGTTGTGTCCACCACATGGTGTATACCATGCTTTATTGTTGATTTCTAAAATTCGACTTTTCACTCCCTTATATTCTCCTTTCATATTGCTTGCGTTGTCATACGACTGACCACGGCAATCAGCAATTTTGATTCCCAATACTCTTAATTCCTCAATAAGGACATTTGCTAAATTTTCGCCAGTTGAGGACAATATATTTACAAAGCTTAAGAAACTTTCTTGAATACTTGGATTTTGGTCCGTTATTTTAACATACCGAATAATGATGGACAACTGATCTTTTTTGCGAAAATCCGGTGTTGAATCTATCATAACTGAAAAGTATTTTGATGATTTAATATTATTTACTATTATATGTAAAACTTTAGAAGCTAGTTGTAATATAATCTCGTTTTGAATTTTAGCGGAAAAATATGACGTCACTCTTTTTTCCGTTTCAGTTATTGATTTTAAATGCATTTTTAGTTCTGGAACAAAATCAGAAAGTAATTCAATTACTCCCAAAAAATTACCATTATTCGGTTCAAAAAGTTTTTCGTTGCTGCCTCTAAAAGCTAAATTTCGTTCACTTAAAAACAATACCGCTTTTACTATACATTTCAAAATTATTCGCCACCTTCGTTTTTCTTTATTGAACACATCTTCATTGAGATGGTCTATTCCTGTTCTACGTTTAATATTAAATTCTAGAATTCGCCATTTATACGCTGATTCAAGATGTTCCTTTGAAGATTCATGTTCAGATAACCGTTTTCCTGTGTGTGCATAGTCAGAAAATCCGCCATAAGTTAAGCTTATTTTCATCGATGAAAACAAACGGCAACAAAAGCAGAAAATGTTTCCTGTTGAGTTAGAATATAGAAGCCATTTTCTTAATTCTTTTTCACCATTTTTCATTTGCCGATAAAAAAAAGCGTCACTGAAACATCTTCCTTGAGAATTTCTTTTATAATGGATACCTTCTATACATTTTGGTGACTGCTCGACCAAAAACATCCGTTGTTTGTTGTCGATTTCAACAGGCCAAGTTGCAGGATCTAATATATCATATTTAAATTTAGCAGATAAAGTACTGCTCTCTATTTGTGGATTATTACTAATTTCTGAAATATTATCAGATAAAATATCGTCAATATTTACGCAATTGGTTCCTGATTCATCATCTACATTCTCGCTCTGATTATCATCAATATTCTGAAGTTGTGGCTCATTGAGATTTTCTTCTACATTGTTTTCAAGTTGAGACATACTATTTGTATTACATATTTCAATTAAATTAGTGTTCGAAATTGATGAACTTTCGCCTCGTTTAAAAAATTTATCTAATGATCCAGCAAGCCTATTTAATTCTGCTGATTTCCGGACCTGTTTTGCTCTTTTTTGTGCGCCGCTTTCATAACATCTTTTCGACATTTCTAATTGAGGTGAAAAAATTTACAAAAACAACAGTTTAAAAAATAAATAAAAAACTAAAATAAATATATTGATAACACAACTGAGACTATCTTACCCGACACCTGATGTATTTCTTCTATAAATTTGAATATATGTATATGTTTTCAAACTATGTTCGTTAACTCAAATTTAATTTGAAAAGTGAAAATTACAATTTATTAAATATATAAACGAATCGTTAAACCTAAAATTACTATGTAATATCCGCACTTATACTAACGGTAGACACAAAAAATGTAAATTATTAATAATACCGTATTTTATAATTTACGATGCACATTATCCACAAAAAATTAAAATAAAACTTATTTCTGTTTATAACTTTGAAATAATATTACTTTCCACTAATAAGACGATATAATAAACAAACAGAAGATAACAATTTGAAGCAAAAAACAACTGAATTATTAGGTATATTTGTTTCAAATTAAATCGTTGCCAACTAGATTTTTTTTGAAAGTTAAACGAATTTTGAATTTTCAAATTTTTTTTTTTTCTTTCAATTCGTAGTAATTTATGGTATTGGAGAAGTTTTTCTAATGTATTTAATATTTGGGGCCCCTCAAAAATAGGGGGCCCAGTGCGATTGCACTTGTTGCACTTGCGATAGTACGGCGCTGGTTTAGGCCATCTCAAAGAATAATTTCGCACAGAAATATGAGATTATCGACTTTCTATTGATATTTTTTCGATGTATCACCTGACCTTAAGTTTAAAAATTAAACAACAACTAAATAATATTGTTATATGTACATCAATGTATGACAATCAATACGTGAGAAGAAGAACAAGAGTTTCCGGTCTAGATTAGTCTATGGTCCAAACCTAACGAGGTAATTATAAGTCTGTATCATCCGAACTTTGTGGTAAAAATTAAAAGTGTCACAGTTTCGAGAGAGTAAAGGCTTAAATTGCTCTGACTAATCGAATCATCACAATTTTTGAGTGATAAACAAAAATGGGTAAAAAATGAAAACTGTCAAAAAAATTGCGCGTATTTTAGTAAACAAATAATGGCATGGCTCAGGAGTTAGCACCTTTGTCGCAGTTGTGTCACCGTTTTGTTAATACTTTCTCAATGCAAGCTAAGTGAAACCTTTTTGAGAATATTATTGATAAATAGGATATAACTCATGACCCACTTTAAAGATTTGTACCTGATTTCTATATCTTCAGCATAAGTTTACTTTAGAAGCGAATATGGAATCAGAAGTTAGTGACGCGCATCTACTTTCGGAGATATAGACATAGGAAGCAGGTTTACTTTAGCTGACATTCTCCATTTTTTTTTTAGGGGTAAAAGGGGGTTAAAAATAAATAAAAATTATAGAAAAAAAATGTTGGTCGGATCTAGTTTCGGAGATATAGCCATCGGAAGTTCCGGATATAGCTTTTGTAAAAATGATCATAGCTTCGGAACCCCTACATGGATATCAAAAATTTGAGTGTCATAAGAAGATAATTTAACGGCCTTCAATAATGATGATCAAAGTTTTGAAATTTAACCTATAATTTCGGAGATGTGACGATTTTTTTGAAATCTTGACCAATTTTTTTTTTAAAAAACCTTTTTTTTCCCAACAAATGTTTTAGTGACATGTAATTTTTTTAGCATATTAGAGTCAAGTTTGTTCCCTTTAAAATTGTGTATAGTTTTTTCTAAATTTTTTATTATTCACCCCCTTTTTTACCGGAAAACAAAAAATTTTATTCAATGAATTCTCATGAAAAGTATGTATTTATGGACAAAAGCAACAAAAATCCAACCACAAAAACAACAATAGCAACAAAAGTGAAAAGTGAAGGTAAAGTTTTGAAATTTAACCTATAATTTTGGAGCTATGACGACTTTTCTGAAATTTGGACCAATTTTTTTTTAAAAACTTTTTTCCCAAAAAATGTGTTAGAGTCCTGTAATTTTTTTAGCATATTAAGAGAGCCTACTCCCTTTTTATTTCAATCATTTATATCTTAGAGCATATCAAAAACCAACTTCGCTAGCCACAGTTATTTTATTTGACAGTAGGGCTAAGTGGGCAGCTCAGTATTCAAAACTCCCAAAATCCAACACCGGCTTCGCGGCGGCCTTCGGCCGCGGATCAGTCTATAATATATCCAACACCTAGTTTGCTACCCACAGTAATTTTATATAAGAATAGGGGCAAGTAAGCGGCCACGATTTTTCATAAAATTTTTAAAATTTTACGATTATTTTGTTCTTTGAATTAATGATTTTAAATTGAAGGTTGTAATATAAGAAAAGAGCGTCGCAGGCGGAAAATTTTTATTAAAAATCGCGCGCGCATTTATAAGTTTTACAATGATAATCGCCTTATAATAATAGTTGTCGTTCCTGTTGTTGTTGTTGGATTCTTATTACTTTTGTCCACAAATACATACATTTCATATGAATTCATTAAATGATATTTTTTGTATTCCGGTAAAAAAGGGGATAAGTAATAAAAAATTTGGAATAACTGTATACCATTTTAAACAGAACAAACTGAGCTTTCTTAATATCCTAAAAAAATTATAGGTCCCACTTACCCCTACTGTTAAATAAAATAACTGTGGCTAGCTAAGCTGATTTTTGATATGCTCTAAGATATAAATGATTGAAATAAAACGGGAGTAGGCTCTCTTAATATGCTAAAAAAATTACAGGACTCTAACACATTTTTTGGGAAAAAAGTTTTTTAAAAAAAATTGGTCCAAATTTCAGAAAAGTCGTCATAGCTCCAAAATTATAGGTTAAATTTCAAAACTTTACATTCACTTTTCACCATTGTTGCTATTGTTGTTTTTGTGGTTGGATTTTTGTTGCTTTTGTCCATAAATACATACTTTTCATGAAAATTCATTGAATAAAATTTTTTGTTTTCCGGTAAAAAAGGGGGTGTATAATAAAAAATTTAGAACAAGCTATACACCATTTTAAAGGGAACAAACTTGACTCTTTTAATATGCTAAAAAACTTATATGTCACCAAAACATTTTTTGGGAAAAAAAAGGTTTTTTAAAAAAAAAATTGGTCAAAATTTCAAAAAAATCGTGATATCTCCAAAATTATAGGTTAAATTAAGGCCATTAAATTATCTTTCTTATGACACCCAAATTTTTGCTATGTATGCAGGGCTTTCCAAGTTATGATCAATTTTACAAAAGCTATATCCGCAACTTCCGATGGTTATATCTCCGAAACTAGCTCCGAGCGACACTTTTTTATTTCATATTTCTTGTTTATTTTATACAAAAACTAAAAAAAATTAAAGTGCTGAAAAATATTTTATTGGGCAATTACAATTGAGACATGCAATTTTGTTTCCCTCGCTTGTCTCGTTGCCTACGATTTTGAGAGTCTTCAAGTTTAAGCCACAAGAAATTTGTCTGGGTGATATATGAAACTTTTTTTTGGAAGGGAAGTGATCAACTGTTTTTTTACTCATTTTTTCTCTCTCAACCACCACATTTTTTCCGGGTGAGACACTTTTTGTGGTAAAACTTTATAAATATTTGCCTATTTTTTTCAGATGATACAGACCTTATATAACAAAAGTTGCTTTTGGGCAACCTTGGGCCATAGTGGTAACAAAAACTGTTGTCACAGGAAGCAATTTAACAAATCTTGGAGTTCGATTGGGCTGTATCGGCAGATGAGAAAAATGGAAAATGAGTTGAGAATATTTTAGAGTAGCTTTCAAGGTATTGTAGACAGAGAAAAAAGCAAAAGAATCGACTATTTGGAAAATATTATTGAAAAAAGCAACGATCAAATTGATCAAAAGTCTCCCAGATGAAGATCCAGAATATTTGAGATATCAGACGGTGTTTGGCATCTCTACACAAATGGGCATGGTGAACATTTTCATGCTGTATATTAGCGAAGGTACCTCTCCATCTTATGGGCTAAGTATATCGTCAGACATAAACTTTTTTTATTGCTGAAAATCTTCCCAACTATCACAATATTTAACTTTATTTTAACAACTGGTTCACACTAGTAAGTCTTCTTATAACTTTAAAGGAAATACGGTTATTGAAAAATAGTACTGTGATTTTACAACAGCAAATATGATATCAATCAATCACAATATGTAGAAATTTTTGGGCCTATAATTGTGGCTTCCTAAAATAAAAAACTGGTGTGGATCTTTTAGGCATGTTATTAGAACTGTACAAAGCTGGCCACCGCTAAAAGGAGTAATATATTAAAATAATTTAATGGTGCCTGCGCATATGTGTTTTAAATGTCTGGTTTCTTTTTGAAGCATTTGGGATTCCTTGAGCCAAAAGGAAATCATATGCCTCTTAATAAATTTCAACTTGAAATCGTTAATGCACTTTAACTATTTTCGCCTTATTTCTCTGCTATTACCAAAAAAAAGAGAACGACCTTCAACAACAGCAGAGAGTCAATTTCCGATTTCGAGCTCTAGTACTCCAAAAATGTCTCTCCCTCTCTCCTCAAGTACAAAGTGCTATGATCTAAATAGGCCTTAAGTTGTGTTTAATGAAAAGGGACGTTGTAGACTGTGTGAGACTGAAATTCCATTTTTCAAATGCCTTTAATCTGGCGTTTATATTTGCAGTAAGTTGAAGCATTTACACATACTAAGGGTCGGGACAACATTCTTTGCATTTGTTATGCTTGGCATATTAATAAAAAGGAGAAGCTCACTTTGCTTAAATGTCAAGCACTCAGAACATCCCGGCTAGGTTCCCGGTTTCCCTATTCCGATCGTAGCGTAGTATAGAACAAAAAAAAAACAAACAAAAAATACGGGGAGCAGAAAAACCCCAGGTCACACTTTCTAAATTCTTACCGATGGCATCACGGCTTCACCACCCCCGGCACCTCCCCAATTCTGCCGCCTAGCAAATATTCATATTAAAAAGAAAATTATCTTAATTTAGTTGCAGAGGCTTTAATGAAAACTTAATAATTTTAAGTTTTTTATACTATTGACACACATTCCCCCTAATTATGTTACAATGATTAATAATGTAACAAATATAAGAGTAATTATTATGTTTATTCCGTAGCATAAAGTACTCATACGGCAAAACAAATTAATAATTTTATAGCAACTGACAATTTCATTCAATAAATTTATTTTAAGGAAGCAGAAAGTGGATTGTTGAAAATGCGAAATATCACTTTGTTTTTATTTTTTCATAAAAATATTAGAAATTTGAAAATATTTAATTTAAGAAAATTATGGATATGGAATAATTTTGATTATTGAACTATTTTGATTATAAAGTTCATTTTCAAAAGTCCACACTCTGCAAAAAGTCCTAATACTAGTATTCTAATTACTAAAATAAAGAAAATTTATTTAAATATACTTTCGATTGCAAAATAAATTTTTATGAAATTGTTTCTTTTTTGTTTTTAATTGTTTATATTGATCAGTTTTTGCCTTACATCGTTGTAAGTAGTGTTGATGTTGACTGCTGCAGTTGATATTTTAATAGCTGGTGCTGTCGACAGCTCTGGATGCTGCTGTCGCTGCTACTCTATGTTGTTGTTGTTTTTTTTTTTTCTGGTATTTATTTAAGGTTTTTGTCTTATCTTGTCATTTAAGTTTTTTTTCTTTACTTTTGGTATTAGCAACCTTTAGTTTAAACTTGGCACAATTTTACTTTAAAATGTTGATTTGTGAATTGTTTTAATTTATGTCACATCTGAGTTTTCGTTTTGTTTTGATTTTCTTGGTATTTATGCCACATCTGACTTCTGAATGTCATTCTTGCTTTTTATTCCATTCCTACTTCACTTCGTCAAATTTTCATCTTTAATGTCAACTAGTTTATTTTTTTTTTTGTATTTTTCTACCTTTTGAATGTATGTATTTATGTATATCTGTCTTCTGAACTGGCACACTTTTCTGTGGATTTGTACTGCAGAGCCCTAGCGCTTCGCCAATAAATTTTCCACTTAACGCGTTTAACCTTATTTTCTTTAGAACTTTTCTTTTGGCCCCCACTGCTTTGTAGCACTGCAACGCAAGTCATATTAAGCACATTTCGAAAGTCAGGTTTTTACGACAAATTTTTAAGAATTGATCAACGTATACGCACAAGGTGAGTTATCGTTTTATTTTTAAGAGTTCTTGTTCATATATAAAAAAACACTTTGCAGTAAATCAAAATTATTTTCTTTATTACATTTTTCTTTTTAATATTTTTTTAAGTTTTAAATTTTATATTTTTGATTTTAGAACTCTCTTGACTTAAGTTTTCAAAAAATTTTTCTTCTTCTATTGATTCTTCTCAAAGCCCGATGTGACCGCTATCAAAATATTTCGCAACTGGCTGCTCGCCTGATGCCGCAGCTTCATGTTAACAGGGACGCCTGAGTGCGCATTCCTATTGGTTGAGCTGTCAGAAAGAGGTGTCAGTTTGGTATTGGGCGACTTTATCAGTTGATTTTATTCAGTTTCATAACACAAAACTGAAGTTTGTACTGTAGCCGATAGGTGGCTTAAAATAAAGTTGACAGTTTAACTTCAGTTAAGGTGTGTTTAATAAGTCGCAATCAGACAGAAATCCGCAACTCATTTTAATTTTTTAAGCAAAAATATCGTAAATCGACTATCGATATTTTCAATATTTCTTTCTGATATATTTCGATATTAGGAAATATCTATCATCGATATCTCGATAAAATTTTTTATTTGCCCAACCCTACACACAATGCAATATGTGAATTATAGCTTAAACATAATTGTAAGTCAACGTTTACACGAGCAAATTCGGTCTGAGAAATTCTTGTCTATTCTCTTTTGTGAATTTCTTTTGCGTCTACACACGGAAACTAGAATTTGTTTGTGCAAGAAAATTTCAAAGTAATTATTGCGTCAACCCGCCGCAACAAACGTAAATTCAAAGCATAATATCAGCTAAAGAATAGAACGAAAGGGATTTCGCATGTACGACAAATTCTGTACACCACCCTTTCGTTTTTCCCTTCTTGCCTATAAACAGGAAAACTTTCTTCCAAGAGTTTCCTCGTGTAAACGCTGTCTTACGGATGACAGTAAAGCCGCCAGCGGAAGAACCGTCAACGCTCATATCCGTCCTAAAAGCAAGTACGGACGTTCCAATGTATTCTACACTACGTTATATTTACTAGAATATATCTACATAGACTTTAATTTGTTAAGCAATGCGCTGTACACTGTCATTGTTCCTTTATTACACCGGCAACGTTTTTTGTACCTCAAATAAATCACACTTAACCAAACTAATGAGGCCACTGAGCACGATTATGTAAACCACAATTCCACATCAGGACTTATTTTCAAGGTAAATGAGGCTGCGCATGTCGAAATCTTCAAATTTTAATCAAATTCGTATATATAATTTAGGAACACCAAATTTTTTCGAATGTATTTAACTAGATAATTGAAAAGTTTAACCTTTTCCCTTGACATCCAACTTTGAATTATATTGATAACTCCAAATTTTTTCGAATATATTTAACTTCATAATTGAAAAGCTTAACCTTTTCCCTTGACATCCAACTTTGAACAACATTGATAACTCTGAAATATGGTAAATTTAAATTTGGTACACAGGTTGACATACAAATCTTCATAAGTTCCAGTACGGCAAGATGACCTAAAAATTCAAATAATTTCAATGTACGATATTTCAGAGTAACAAAAGATACCAATACAATTCAAAGTAGGGTTTGAAGAGAAAAGATTGAACTTTTCAACTATTTACTTTAATATAAATAAATTTGGTGTCTCAAATATAAACGCGTGGCATTTTAACGGAACGAACTCACTAATCCTTAGTGCCAAGCACTCAGATTTCCCGGCTAGGGCACGGTTTTCCCGTTGCCGATTTGTGGCGTACGCATAGAAAATTTGTGTAAGAAAACAATTTTTCTTTTTTTTTTCAAGTTTAAAAAAAAAAATTTCCTAACGGGTGGCAGAGAAAGAAAAACCTCAGGTCGCTATTATTCAATTTTTATGCCTATGGCATCATGGACACTTACTTATGTCATCTTCCCTTAAATCTTGACCAAGCAACTCCTCATCCTTAAATCAAAAAAAAAAATAATTTTTCACTTCAATTCAACCTTTAATTTTAAGTTTTTTCCTCTTCTCTTTGTTTTATTTTAATGCTACCTTTCTTATTCAACTTATTATATAATATTTTTTTTTGAATAAATTTACAAGTTTCGAGCTTTCATATATGTACATGTATGTTTTTATTTGGACCTAAATTATTTTGTTTTTTTTTTCTGTTTTTATGAGAAGTCCGCAATTACTAAATTAGTCACTTTGAAACCAAATTGTCTGCGACTCTTCCAATTTTAAAGGATGAATATAAACGATAATTTTACTAAAACTTCCCGGTTTAGTTAAATGCAATAATGTTAAGATTTACGAAATTTTCGACTTTGTTTTCCAAATCACTTATTCAGTTAATGCATCATTTAAATTTATTTCATTTTATTATGCGTACTAAGTCGTTAGGCTTATTGAAATAAAAATACATTGGTTTAAGCATTTAATTTTAAATCTTACGTATATAGAAAAAAAACACAAATATAAACTACTTCAATTGACTTATCTGGTGTTGTTGTCGACGACGCTGGCTGCTGCTGCAGTTAAGGTAGAGGCTGGTGTTTATGTTACTGTTGTGTGGTTATTGCTGCCATTGTTGTTGTTGCTGATATTTTATGTTGAGTAATGGGGTTTTATTTGAATGTAAGTATTTTTCTTTGTGGTAATTTTGCGATTTTATTCGGTTCAATTTTAATGCGCTTCAATTTATGTTTCCGAGGTTGTTTTCTTGACCATTTTTTTAAGTTTTTAATAATTTTGTTCTCATCCAATTATTAAATGCTATATACAAAAAGTTTTTTTTTAGCTACAAGAATGTATGCACATATGTTTTTATATGCGCGAGTATAATTTTATAATTAATACTATTGTTTATTAACATTTGAATTTGAATCAGTTTGCTGTATTTGGTATAAAATATATGTTTTTACGACCTGTCGTACTACTTTTTCTTTAACTTCTTAACATTTTGGTCCTTTTTTTGTTTCAAGTTTTTCACAATTATCGCTATTTTTCTAGCACAATTATTTTCCTCCGTATACTTTTGAAACTTTTTCTTTTTCAACCACTAATTTTTTTTTACTTAGAAATTTTTCAGCAACTGATAATTATCTCGCATGATGCCGCTTGCGAACCGTCCGTCCGCTACCCACGCCACACATGTTTGTTGTGCTTTGTGCTTTATTTCAAATAGAAAAAAAATATTGAGCTAAGATTAACAATTTTTATAACTTATGCTATAAAATATACTCAAAGTTTTTACTAATTGAAATACAATAGTTAGTTACATTCTATTGTTGATGGGGAACTATCGAATTAAAATTCTAGCAAATTATTAAGTTACATCGAATTTTTTTTTTTAAATTCAATAAAAAGTGAAAATGAAAAATATATAAAAAAATCGTATGTATATATATAAGTACTATATAAAGGCTAAACTGGCGGACACAAAATATTTTCCAAAGAGAAATAATTTTGGGAAAGTAACTAATACTTAATACTTTTTGAAAATGTGGAAAATTTAGGGAATCTTGTTTTCCTGTAGAAATCCAGTCGCTAGAAGAGGCCGTTGAAATAGTTGGTGGAAAAAAGCAGTTTTTAATGACTTGATGCTGAAATAGAATATAATTTCAAACTCGAACAAGTTTGAAATTTTATGTAAATGCAAATAAAAAGAGTAGGAGTTAGGAGTTTGGAAATGATCTTACCAATTTAAGTTGTAACTGCAAAGTGAACTAGAGGTCACTTTTCCAAAGTTCACATGGTGACAAAAATTAGATTTAGTATCACAAATACTCACATAAGAAAATATATGTTAATTGTTATACTAAAGGCTAGCGGATTTTCGGAGTGAAATCAATGTTGCCATCTGGCCTTAAAATCGCCGCCCGCCTTGCAGTATGTCTGTAATTAAAATCTATCTATATAAATTGATTTGGAATTCATAAACTTATGTATAGGATTTGGATAATTCATTTTTAATTTTTTCTTAAATAGTTATGAAATATATAAATATGTTTGAATAATAATATATATAATACGTTTGCATTTTTGTAAAAAAAATGATTAATTCTTTAGAGTATTGTGCGTCTTATTTTTTTTAAATTCATTTTAGGATTGAATTCTGTATTAAATATATGTTTGTTTAAAAAAAAATGAAATAATATTATGCTGCGCAGGATCCGGATAGGATCCATCCGAATACGTTATTTTGGGCTACTGGAAGATCCCTGAACTGGGAATGACCCCAGGACGAATTATTTTCTGGTACGAATCAGCGCCCAAAACCAAGGATATGGAAGTGGATCTGTCGAAATCGGGATTTGTCAAAATTATGTTGGAAAACTTCTCCTTTATACCTACGTCCAAGGATTTTGACGGTGTTTTAAGGGAAATTCTGTTAGCGATCTGAAGTGTAGCTTCCATTATGACATGTGAATCGGAATGCGCACGGATGATGATGGAGCATACTTTTTCATGACCTATCTCAGTGATAGGTATATGGAGACCAGGCTTGTTGAAATTCGGCTATGGGCTATACAAGGATCCAGGAGTGATCTTGCATAGTGCAGCCGTCCGTGAACTTGTATGCGTATCAAAGCGGTAGGAAATAGAGCGACGACATGTTGCGCAATTATGGAGGATACCGTAACAGGCTGAGATGGCTTGGAACTGGAAGGTATCAGTGAGTCACTGGTGCGCAGGCGTTCATGCATGTGCAGCAATGTGTGATGATCCTGTTTACAATAGTAGCATCCAAGTTTGCTACGGCAGGAATTGCCTGAGTGTTGATGCGCCAAGCAATTGGAACAATATTTATGCAGCAACATTGCACGCATTCGCTGTTCCGTGTTCATCTCCTGAAATATAGGACATGCTCGGAGTGCATAATATCGATGACAGATACGACATTCATATTTTTTTGTCGCTTTAGCTGGACGGCGCCATACGGAAAGACGTTCCTGGACTGAGCTTCGAGGAACATTTTTATTATTTTTGATGATTCTTGGCATGACTGAAATAAAATTAAAAAAAAAAGGCTTTGGACTATTTTGTGTTAGAGGAAGGTTCGTTTCTTGGTAGGAGAACCAGTTTTACTATTGGACGCGTAATTTGACCTCGCTCGGTGACAATATCGGCGACGCGAACTAAATTGTCCTTACCGTAGTGGACCTTTGAAACACGACCTAACCGCCATTCTTGCGGAGGAAGATTTTCGTCGCGTATCACAACAATCGAATTTACTTCTATATTTTCTTGAGGGTTTTTCCATTTATTACGTTTATGGAGTTCCTTAAGGTACTCGTTTTTCCAATGCATACAAAAGTGTTGCTGGAGGGCCGTAAGCCTTTGCCATCTCTTAATGATAGAGATAGGTTTTTCGTGATTTTATGGCTCAATTGGTGCTAAAAGCGGACCACCAACAAGTGTCCTGGAGTCAAAGCCGCAAATTCGGCTGGATTCTCAGACATTGGAGAAATGGGTCGAGAATTAAGGCAAGCTTCAATCCTTG
This sequence comes from Meiosimyza decipiens, assembly GCA_963680825.1. Lineage (NCBI taxonomy): Eukaryota > Metazoa > Arthropoda > Insecta > Diptera > Lauxaniidae > Meiosimyza > Meiosimyza decipiens. The sequence continues at coordinate 36,682,626 of OY804261.1, forward strand.
AAAGCAACGTAGAAAGTTCCTCAAAAGTATACTTAAAGGACCCAGTAATCTTTTTAAAATGCGTCTTAAAACTTTTGACGCCAGCTTCCCATAAGCCTCCCATATGGGGGGCACCTGGAGGAATAAAATGCCAGTTTAAATTAAGATGACTGAAGTTAGATGCTATGGCGGACCTAGAAACTTGAAAAAATTCCTTTTCTTTGGATGCTCAAACAAAAGTTTTCCCGTTGCCCGAATACAGGTGCATAGAACACCCACGTCGCGAAGAAAAGCGGTTAAAAACAGCAAGGAAAACAGGAGTAGAAAGCGTGTTTGTAGCTTCTAGGTGGATAGCCTTTGTTGCAAAGCACACAAAAATGCAGACATAACCCTTGGTTATTAAACAAGCTCTGCCGATATAATTTTTTATATCAAAAGACCCAGCGAAATCAAGGCCAGTGTGCTCGAATGGGTGAGTCAAAACTGTTCGTTCTGGAGGTAAGGCTCCCATTAGTTGCGTTTGAACATTTTTCCTTTGAAGAATGCAAGCCTTACAATGATGAATTGTGGTTTTTATAAGGTTTTTAACCTTGTGTATCCAAAATTGCATCCGAATCAATCTTAGCATGTAAACTGAATAAGCAGTCGTGCAAAGGAAGAATTATACGGAAGAATGACGTTCATCATACGTCAAAGAAGGTGAAGAAACTAATCTTCCGCATACGCGAAGAATCCCATCTGCATCCAGGAAAGGGTTCAAATTAAGCAGACTACTGGAAGATTGGATAGGTTGCTTGAGTGACAAGTTTTTATATTCCGTAGGATATACAACTTTCTGAGTTAAAATTATTAAACGTTTCTTAACGCTATTTATTTCAGCGCTACTAATATTTTTTGAATCGTATTTAAAACTACTACGGTGTACCGGATTAGTGCCATGAAAAAATCGAATAATGTACGCAATTACTCGCATTGCTCTTGAAAATGATGAAAAACGATCAAAGATGTCATCAAATTTCTGGAAAAAAACAAAATTTGACTTGAACGCCTCTTCTCAAGATCCGTTTCATGGTCGAAGTTTCTAAAGGGTTTTGGCCAATAACTTGGATCATGATTGAGCCATCTCGGGCCATGCCACCAAAGATCATTATCGACGAGTTCATGTGGCATGACACCCCGACTTGCAAGGTCTGCAGGATTAGCTTGAGAATTCACGTGGAACCAATTTGCTGGACCGACACTTTAGACGATTTTGGAGACTCGATTAGCTACAAAAGTTTGCCATTGACATGGTGGCTTTTGTAGCCAAGCAAGAACAATAGTTGAGTCAGTCCAGAAATTTATTTTATGTTTCTCAACTTCAAGCTGCGGAATAATAGCGTCTACCATTACAGCTAACAAAACGGCGCCGCACAGCTCGAGTCTTGGAATCGATATTGTTTTGACCGGTGCAACCTTGGTTTTAGCTGTTAATAGGGCAGTAGAGATGTTGCCTGAAGCAGTACGAATTCGGACATAAATTGTTGCTGCATATGATTTTGCCGATGCATCACAGAATGCATGGAATTCTACGTCACTATCATCTGGAGAAAAATTAACCCATCTTGGAATTTTGATAGAATTAATGTGAAGGTAATTGTCAAGAAAATTATGCCACATTTGCAAACAATTTTTAGGCAAATCGTCTTCCCAATCAATTTTCGACAGCCATATGTGCTGCATAAGAATTTTAGCTAAAACAATACAAGGTGCGAGCCAGCCGGCAAGATCAAACAATTTTGAGATTTGGGATAAAACCTCGCGTTTAGTAAAGGCCGACTTGCGTTCAAGAGGTTTTGTGGAGAAAAAGAGCTCATCGGACTTCGCGTTCCATTTAATACCTAGTGTCTTGGTGCTGCTACAATCGTCCAATTGTAGAAAATCTTCGTTCAAGAGATGTTCGCGTGGAAGTCCTTCAAGAATATCTTGTGAGTTAGAGGTCCATTTTCGCTCATCGCGAGCGCGAATTGCAGTGGAAACATCATGGCTTCCTGCTAGAGCATCGTCTACATACATATTATTTAGTAAGATGCTACTAGCCAATGGTAAGGAGTTTTGAACATCTTCTGCAAGTTGTAAAAGGGTTCGAATAGCTAAATATGGAGCGCAATTAACTCCAAAAGTTACTGTGATGAGTTCATAATCACGGATGTCGTCTTCTGGTGAGCTACGAAATAAAATCCTTTGAAATGGAGAGTGGCTTGGATCCATGAGAACTTGTCTGTACATTTTCTCAATATCGCTGTTGAACACAAAGCGATAGAAACGCCATTTAAGAATCAAAAGTGTTAAGTCAGACTGTAACACTGGGCCAGTATGTAAGATGTCATTTAAACTTACACTGTTGGATGCAGGACTTGAAGCATTAAATACTACACGTATTTTCGTAGTGCTACTATCATGTTTTACTACTGCGTGATGAGGCAAGTAATAATGGTTTGGAAAATGTGAATATTGGGGGGAAGAAACAGCTTTCATATGATTTAAATCGATATATTCCAGTATAACATTATGGTATTTTACTTTGAAGTCCGGTTTTTTGCAAAGTCGGATTTCGTTTCTTAAGAATTGTGCATTTGCAATTGCACAAGAGTGACCAATTTTGAGGCTTTCAGGATAACCCTCTTTAAATGGAAGTGAAACATCATATCTTCCATTTTGGTCTCGTTTTGGACGTTTTTGAGGAAGATCTTCAACCTCCCAAAAACGAGAAATCTGTTCATTCATTGCAACTTCATTAAAATATGAAACGTATGTTGCTGAAGAAGATATCGTGTTCATGACAGGACCCGTCAAAATCCATCCAAAGATTGTTTGTTGAGCTATCAATGAGCCACAAACATTTCGTTGAATACCGTCGAGCAATATCATTGGAAGCAGATCACCACCGATCAAAAGATCGATATGCGAACTCCTATAAAACTCCACATCTGCCAATTTAATGTTTGGAAGTTTTTTAATAATGTCGGAATTTACGGTATGTGTAGGAAGGTTGCCCGTAAGATGAAGGAGTACTAGGGCTGATGTCTCAATTTGAATTGCGGCATTTATTGGAGATCGGAGCACAAATGAGCATAGTTTTTGTGCTTCAGCAAAAATTGCATTATTTAATCCAGCCACTTGCGCTTGAATGGAACGAGAAGGAAGCTTCAAAATCTTGAAAAGTTTTTCTGAAAAAACCGTTGCTTCAGAACCGGGATCAATCAAGGCTCGAGCTGAATATGTTATGCCTAAATGACATACATGCACTATCGCAGTACCCAAAAGAACGCTTCTGGAGCTACACGCAAAACATGTTTGCACTGTATCGGACACAATAGCGGAATCAGTGGACTGTATTTGTACTGCATGAGACTTTTGAGTATTTGAACTGTGTCTATAAGGTGGTGAATTTGGATTTAAAGGAGTGGAATTTTTCTCAAGGATCTCATGATGTAGAAGAGTATTGTGCCTCTTATTACATTTGAAGCAATTGTAGATACTTTTGCAATCTTTAACTGAATGTGATCGAGCAAAACAATTAATACAAAGTCCAAATTTTTTTATAGAAACCATGCGCTCATTTGAACTCATTCTTAAGAACTGCGGACAATTTCGGATGGTGTGTTGTTCCTTGGAGCAAATCTTGCAATTTGGAACCGCTGTATTTGCATGATATGTACTTACTTTTCGTACAGTACCACGGGTGTTAGAGTTAGCGTTGCAAGTACCTGGCTTCTGCGAAGTAAGCTTAGGACTGAGTGTGCACTTGATATCAGAAACGGTTTCAAGTGTCTGGTATCTGCTGGTTAAAAAAAAAACTAATTCTTCCCAGGATGGAATAGCAGTTTTGCTCTTTAGTGACTACTCCCACAAAGAGAGGGTTGCGTCTGGTAAACGACTTGAACAGAGGAAAACAAAAATCGGATCCCAGTTTTGGATTTTAATATCGTCTAACCTGAGCGCAGATATACAGCTTTGTATATCGCGTTGTAGTTTTTTAAGCGCAGTACCAGACTTTGTAGTCACTGGAGTAAGGCTAAACAAAATCCTGAGCTAACTATTTACAAGAATTCGCTTATTTTCAAATCTGTCTTTGAGATTCTTCCGAGCTAAAAGGAACCCATCGTTGGTTAATGGCGAATTTTTAACAATTTCTCGTGCCTCTCCCCAAGTTTTCTGGTTTAAGTGGAAAAGCTTCTCAACGGGACTCAACCTAGAATTATTAACGTAGGATGGCCAAGAAAGATAGTCGCCGTTAAATACTTCCATGTCACAGGGTGGCAAATGGAAATTGCTGCTTGCGTTTTCTGGTCTAGTGTCGTTTGATGTTGATGGCGTTGTGTTGAGTTGCTGGATTAAATCTCCTATGTTTCCAGCGCTGCGAACATAAGTGTGGTAGCATCTCCGATAACGATTTATAATCGATTCAAGCTTCGGGTCCTCGCCATTCTCATCCTTTTTGGAAGATAATTCTTTCAAACAAGAATTGTAAGCTGCTTTCACGTTGCTCCAACTAGATTTAAATTCCTCCCGATGAACCTCTAACGAATGCGTCGTAAGCTCCTGGGATGACAGCTCCAAAAAGTCACTTTCAAACTCGACCAAATTGTCGGTCAAAAGAATGAACGTATCCAGTGAAGACATGGTGGATACTGATTTTGACATGGCAGCTCCAGACTTTGACATATTTTTCTTTATTTATGGGGAAAAGAAATTTAAGGAACGCAGTTATAGTCAAAAAGTAAAAACAATCCCGATTGGCGAAAAATCGATTTTAAAAAACGAAATAAACAAGCAAAAACCATTTTCTCGATTCACAGGATGTACAGCACGTCGCTGTTTTAAAAACATGGATGTTAAAAAAACTTCCAGCAAAACGATTGAAAAAATTTGGATTGTTTGGTTGGAAAGTTTCTAAATGAAAATTTTTAATTCCCACCAAATGTCCCAGAAATATACACAAGCAAAAACAATATTCAAGAATTGAATGACTGAATTCAAGACTTTGACGAAAAAACTGCGAAAAGAGTTTCATAAAAATCAAAGAAAATCGGAATGAAAATTTATGAAACCGTAATTATGGAAATTTTTCGGAAAAATACACGAAAACTTGCTCCAAAAATAAAATTTTATCGTTCGCGTACGTAATCAATCGGATAGATTAAGCGGATTATGCTGAAAGCAATCACTGCAATTTACAATTTATTAATATTGCAACTTTGATTGTTTCAGCGTTCAAAAAAATTGGATAAAATTCACTGTTTTCACTGAGACTTTTTATTCAAAATATTTGAAATTGATCTTTTTTTTTGAAATGAACAACAATAATTTAGAAAAAATCCTTTCACTTTTTTAAATAAAATCCAATTTGCAAAATAACAAAACCAAAATTAGTTTTATTCACCGGAAAAAATAAACGCCAACAATCAGCCCTTAATCTTTTTTCACTGTTATAAAATTTTGTTTAGAAAATTTTTTGCACAAACTTTTTGCTTTTCAAAATTTTTCTTAACAAAATTAAGGACAAATTAACTGCTTTTCATTTTTTTTTTCTTTTTTAAAAAAACCAAAAACAAATCACTGGTTTAATTTTTTCTTTGTAACGTTTTTGTTGATTTTTTCACTTTTGCAATTTATTTTGGGTTTATAAAATTTTAAACTTAACCAAAGTTTCTATTTGTTTTTGATTTTTTTGTTTTATAACTTTTAAACGGAATTTTTAAAACCAGGCAACAATTGGATAATGTTGCATCGGAATATGAAACGAAGTGGAAGATGAAGAATAACTTTTATGTAAAAAGTTCACTGGCCTTTAAGTTTCAAAATATTTTTACATAAGAACAAACCCGAATTGAAAAAAACCGAAAAATGTTAAAGTTGAGCGCAGTTGAGAATTTTTCAGCAGAGCTTTGGAACAGCGTTGCGGAAAAAAAGTTTTGTAATCAAAAGAGTCTAAGCTGCAGGAGAGCACAAAGACACAATTTCGAAAAGGATGTTGAGGACACAAGTGAAATTAGAACAATTTGAAATGTTGCATAAAGTGTATGCATATGAGAGGAATACTCTCACAGACAATGTTGCCAGCAACAAATATCACCAGAAAATAATGGAAATTAGCACAAATGTTTATAAAGTTTTAATGCGGTAAAATGAATATACATATGTATGTTTATGGATATTGGCAAGAAAAATGTGTATATACATATATATGTATTACGTATGTAAATGAACTAGAATTTAGCGGGAAAAATGCAGCTTTACGAACTTTTATATATAGGTATATATTTTCTAATTTTTTTCTTTTACTATATTGCAACTTTGAAAAAAAACTAGTCTCTTGATTTTACAAAATTTAAATTAAGCGTTTTGTTTTGCTTCTAATACAGCTTCTATATTAAAAAATTATCACTTTTGAATTTTGTATTTTACCGCATTTTTCACACTATTTCTTATGTTCGTTTTAGAAATTTTTCAATTACCTTTCTTTATTGGATTTTATGGACTTTATGTTATGTTGTTAACACCTATTTTTTTAATTTTCACGCAAATTTATGATTTTTTCTAAATTTTTTCTATTTTCTTATAAATCTTTTGTTTTCAAATTTATACTTGAACTATTCACTTTTTGTACACGTTTTTTTGCGATTTTCCGATTTAAATTTTCCTTGTTTTTTATTTTTTAAACGCGCGTTTTCTTGTTTTGGATCTTCTTTTTCACTTTTTAATAGTTTTACCGCGACGTATGCAAGTAATATTCTTTTATGCACTCTCTCAAGAACTAACTAGTTATATAGGAAAAAAATGCAAACGTACCTTTTTTCGAAATTCGGATGATAGCTGCAATTCGGAGAGAATCAATGTATTCTTGATGAGAGTTTATCACTTGATTGCTTAGTTATTTGATTGAAGATGAATGCATCAAAAAACAGATCTTTCTTTAGAAAATCCTCCTCTGGCTCGAAATGGGACCAAATGAAAATGTAGAAAATTTAGGGAATCTTGTTTTCCTGTAGAAATCCAGTCGCTAGAAGAGGCCGTTGAAATAGTTGGTGGAAAAAAGCAGTTTTTAATGACTTGATGCTGAAATAGAATATAATTTCAAACTCGGACAAGTTTGAAATTTTATGTAAATGCAAATAAAAAGAGTAGGAGTTAGGAGTTTGGAAATGATTTATTTAATTTAGCAGAATAGTGGCGATCTTACCAATTTAAGTTGTAACTGCAAAGTGAACTAGAGGTCACTTTGCCAAAGTTCACATGGACAATCGGGTGAAGTAAAACTTCGTGGGGTGCGGACGTACTTTTTTTAAGCTCGCAAAACTTTGTTTAAAATAAAATGAATTGTTTTAATTGCAACCAAAAAATTGATCGCGGTGACTGTTTAAAAGTAGTCTGACAAGATTGCGTATGTTATTTTCATGGCGCGTGCGTTAATTTAAGAAAAAACGAAATAGCCTATATGAACAATAGCAACATCAAATATAGATGCGATAAATGCAATGCTCTTCGTGGGAAATCTTTGCAACAACAGTTGCCGGTGTCCAGCGCAATTAAACACGCGACTGAGCGGTGCCCTGAGAGGGAAAATTGCTGCCAAAATTGTGAGAATGCAGACTAAATGTATCAAAACGCATCCATAGAAAATGCAGGCCAACAACAGCAAAAAACATCTACTGCAATAGAAAAAAATAATCACCAAAAAACAATACCACCACGCAAAGAAGTCCAGTATCAGAAACAAATGAATAAAAAACAACAAGCAATAGAATATAGAGTTTTACCGAAAACAAAAGAGAGTTTAATGGAGAACAATGAACAACAAGAATCAAACTCACCTCGAAATGCACTTCCGAAACAAAACACAGCAAATTCACAACAACAATTAACAACACAACTCAGTCAGATGTCATCAAACCTAACAATAGCAGTACACAATAAACAGCAAGTACCGATTTCTCCTCAATCTGATATTGTTTTTTCGCAAAATATCACGATGAAAGAACTTTATGAAAAACTTTTAAGCATAGAAAAAATGCACAGCGACTTTCTCACCTCCGTGCAGGCGCTAAAAGAGAAAATGTAAGACTGCAGGGACAAGTAAATAATTTAGAAAGTAAGCTAAGCTGGAGAGAGCAGAAGTTTATTGAGAATGAGATCGACATAGTTGGTGCACAAAGCGTAAATAATGATAATGCTAGAGTGCGTAGAGCGTATTTTTAAAGAGTTTCTAAACATAAATGTCTCTTCTGAGGAAATTCAAAATTGTTTTGTAAAAAAAAAATTAATAGAAAAAATTTCACTCCTGAGAACATTATTTGTGTTAGATTCTCTTCGACTCAATCAAAGTATAAAGTTATGTCTAGTAAAAAAATGCTAAGAATAAACTAAATGCATCTGTTTTCGGTGGTGATAAAAAGAAAAGTATTTTTATCAACCATTTATTTATTAGATACACTAGAGCACTGTTTATGGCAGCAAAAAAAATTAAAGTAGAGAAAAAATTTAAATATTTATGGTTCAAGGATTGATAATGGCGAGGTTATGGTTGTGAAATCTTTTGATGATCTTCAAAAAATAAAAGATCAGTAAATATGCTTAATTCGAATGATCAATTTTTTACATCAAAATATATTTAAGTTTCACACCTTGATGCAATTAAAAAATTGCCTAACATGATATTTTTATCAGAAATATGGATATATTCATTTGAGGTAGAGGACTTTGATTTACCCAATTACAAGTTCCATGCACAAACGAAGATTTGTATGCAGCCAGTGGTGTTGGAGTTTTTGTCCATGACTGCTTTGATAAAGTTGTAGTTGAAGGCCATAGTTTCTCAAGTGCAGACATTATAAAAGTCTCCTGCTGCATAGACAAAGAAAACTTCACCTTTGCCTGTGTATACAGGCTACATTCCCAACCTGTTCAGCTATTTATAAATGAGTTGTCTAATTTCCTATATGAAGAGCGTTCAGCCAATTTTGTAATTTTAGATGATTCTAATATAGATCTTAACAGCACAGGTCCTGTTTTGGATTCATATAATGTTCTAATATCTGAGCATGGGCTGTACTCATATATTCATGAAATGAGACCACTTACAGGAACTTGTTTAGATCACGTATTTGGTAGATTTACAAATATATCACAAAAAGAATGCTCAAGTATCTTTTTTGACTGATCATTGCAGGTATGTTAATTAAAAATCTCAATGTTGATAAGCAGGATAAGCCTTCTTCTCACGTTAAAATATCTAAAATCGACTTTGAAAAATTAAACCATGATCTTCGAACAAGTGGCTGGGCTGATGTTTTTGTAGAAATTTGTGCGAACAAAGCTTATAATTTATTTTTAAATAATTTAACATCTTGTATAGAAGCATCTACAACAATATTGATAAAAAAAAACCTTCAGAAATAAGATTAGAACCTTGGGTTAGTAATGCTCTTCTTAAAAAAATTCGATTGAAAAATAAACTAACAAACATCCACATAATACGAGTATCAATACCCGTTTTCGCCAATTGTGCAAAAGTATAAATAATGAAATCCGTATTTGTCGTGATAATTTCTATCACAATAAAATTAGGGACACTCGTGGAAACTCTAAAGAAGAGTGGAAAGTAATGAACAATCTTCTTGAAAGAATGATATTAAAAATAGCACGATTGTGCTACAAGAGGAAGGTATTGAGATCATGGAACCAAGTCTTGTTGCTAACATTTTTAATGACTATTTTGCTTTAGTTGGGAAATCAGATTTTCCTTCGAGCAATACGTTGCCATGCGGGGAATGCAACACTTAAGTGTTATGTCTGGCAACTTTCCTGTGGAACTAAAAAGCGCCAATGTGATACCACTTTTCAAAAAGGTAGCAAAAAAGATAAAAATAATTATAGACCGATCTCACTGATATCTTCAATTTCAAAAGTTTTGAAAAATTAATTAAGAGTAGGCCTATCTTTTAAAGTTGAAGTTTTTTAGTTCTTTTCAATTTGGTTTTAGGGAAGGATGCTCTACTGAAGTTGCGCTTCTTGATTTCTGCACTACTATTCACACTGGCCTAGACAGTAAAAAATTTTGTGCTGGACTCTTTGTGGATATTACCAAAGCCTTCGACATGGTTGATCACAGCTTCCTTTTAAACAAACTGCATAATATAGGTGTCCGTGGATTTTTTCATGAATGGTTTATTTCCTATTGAAAATTTCGAACTCAAAAGGTGAAAGTAAGCGAGAGTTATAGTAATTCTAAGACACTAAATTTAGGTGTACCACCAGGGTCAGTTCTTGGCCCTATATTATTCCTTGTGTATATAAATTCACTGTTTGATCAACCATTTAAAGGAATCATAAGAGCTTTTGCAGACGATCTTGGAATAGCCTATACTTCTACTGATCCTTTGAATTTAGTTGCTGACATAAACCATGATGTCCATTTACTTGGTTCGCCAAACACGAGCTAGTCGTTAGTAGCAAGACTAAAATAATGTTTCTTTCAGGAATCATTCGATCTTGATATTATGTTTCATGCAGCAAATTGCAAGCGATATATTTTATTTAATGATAAATGTTCTAAGCAGTGTGCAAATACTATTTTTAATGTTGATGTCGCTTGTGACGCAAACTGCTTTAATATTGAAAAAGTTAGTCAATTTAAATACCTAGGTGTTATAATAGACCATTGTCTGAGCTGGAATGATCACATCTATAATTTAAGAAAATACCTGCTCTTTTCTATACGTAGTTTTTACCGGCTTCGGAAATTTCTGTCCAATAGTACTTTACGTACAGTATATCATGGTATTTTTCATTCAAGAGGTGCATACTTCAACAAAATACAGCAAATAGCTGTCTTACAAAAATGTACTATAAGAAAGGTATGTAACTCCTCAAGATCAGCTCACTCTTTCCCTTTACTTAAAAACTTGCAGGTTCTTTCGGTTCGCCACTTATACTATTATAAGACGTTGAAAATATTTTTCGTTAGGGGTGGTTACTTGCAAAGCCCTACAAACGATCGCTATGCACTGAGAAGTATTTCGGGATCATCTGTTTCAGCTCCTTCAGTTCGCACCACTCTCTTTCGGAACTCTATTCTATTATATCATTCAAGCTTTTCAACAGTTTCTCAATAAATATACGGTGAATAAGATCCTCTTCCATATCCATTTTTTTGAAAAATTTTAAACTTTGGCTCTTCAATTTTGACTATACCCAAGTTGAAAGGTTAACGCACTATGCTGTTTAATAAATTTGTTTTTAATCTCTTAACATGAAAAATATATTTTTGAATTATATACTGCCATAAGTACACTACATCATTTATATTATTATACGGTCATAAATGCACACTTCCACAAGGTTTTGTTATTACTGTATGCTTATAATCTTGTATTTAATTATTGTACTAAAATTGTATACATTTTTTTTGTTTTTCTTTTTTAACCTTAAGTTACCTACTCACCTCCACATAATATATTTTCTTCCACGTATTTTTTTTTTAATAAATTGACATTAACACTATTTTTGCAAAAAAATAAATAATATAACTTATTCTCTTTATGTCAAAATGAAATTGATATTGAAATTATTGTAAGTCTATCAAGAGAGAATAAAGAATAAATAAAATAAAAATAAATAAAAAAATTGCCAAGTCATTACTTACATCAGAGAACAGATTTAGGACGCTGCTGCATGAATACGATAGTGCTGTATCATCGGTTATTTTTCCTTTAAAAGGTTGAATAAAGAGCGAATTGACGTATATCAAAAATAATAAAGGGCCCAAAACAGAACCTTGAGGTACCCGCAAATTAATGAAACTCTGCGATCTACAGCAGTTTTTTATTTTAACCATTTGATTTCGATTTTTTAGGTTAGAAACAAACCAATCATAAGAGAAGCCTCTGAATTCAGCATTAAAATGTTTATGTAATAGTAATGGATGATTTACCATGTCGAATGCTTTTGTAATATCTATAAAAAGTGAACCTGTGGTTGCCGAAGAACTTAAGCTGTTATAAATTTCACTAGTTAGTTTTAAAAGAGCATCCTCTGCAGACTTACCACTTCTAAAACCAAACTGTGCAGGGTTAAAAAAATTAGTTCTATTTAAAAATGATATAATTCTAGATTTCATTCCTTTTTCAAAGCCTTAGAAAATACAGATAAAATAGATATAGGACGATAATTATTTAAGATACCAGTATTACCCTTTTTGCGAAGTGGAATTACGGCAGCCATCTTCAAATAATCAGGACATACCAAAAAAAAAAAAAAACTAACCGGCATCCTTGGCCCATTAGTGCCTACTTTTCGTTCTTGACTTGTTTGACATTTTTAGTTTTACAGCTAGGATAAACTTAATCATTTTTCGTAATAGTTTTTTTTTTTTGAGTCCAGCATAATTTAAGGCTACTGTATATTTAGTTTTTTTTTTTTGCTTTTAATTTATGATTGGTTGGTCATATGCAATTTAAATGAAAAATAAAAGTGTTCTGGAAAATAGTTTCAAAAAAAGAACTAACGCATTAAAGGGACGCCAGAATGCGCTTTCCCAGTGGTTGAACTGTTTGCCGCTTTAGCAGAAAATGTGTCAAGCTTTCATTGGACGATTTTGTCGGGTGATTTTAATCATTTTCATAGCTCAATTGAAGTTTCTTTTATAGCTGACAGGTGGCTGAAAGTAAAATTGACGTTTCAACTTCAAGTGAGGTATGTTCCCGTATATATTTTTTTGTAATCACACGCATTGGCAAGTAACAACACGAAATTGACAATTGAAAATTTAGACTCAAACAATTCCGTGTATCTTGAAAAATAGGCCTAATGTGAAAATTTGGTTAACATATTCGTTTTCAGCGACCTCGAATTAGTAAGATGACATCTATTCTATCTATCTGTTTCAAGTATACAAAAAAAAGTTTTTTGCAGACCAGTGTTATTCACCTAAGCTTAACATGAAATGAGGACATATTATGGGAAGAGCAAGATGAGAAAAAATAATAAGAAGAAAAAATTATGCAGTTAAAGAACTTTCTGTAAGAAAAAAAGTAAAATAAATGTTTGTAATAGCATTAAGCTAAAATAAATAAAATAAACATTAATAAATTTAAAACACGTAATAGAAAAATAAGAGAAAACATCTATTATTATTTATATTTCTTCTTAAGTTTAGACTATTTCGTAGCAAACAAATTTTTTTTTGATTCTTTTATCAACAACATTTCAGTGCCGGCGTGTAAGTGTCACTCATTGACTTTTCATGCGCGAACTATAAACGACAACTAACCATATCTTATTATGTTGCGTTCGCTACAAACGTTCCAACTCGCTGTACAGCAACTATCTCTTCCCACAAAATATCAAAACATTTTGATTTTCATTAAATGACTAGACAAACATAAAATTTGGTTGTGCTAATATGCCAAAAACGATACACTGCGTTGACAATAGGCTGTACAACAGATTAGTGTCTGTACCATTCATAAGATCCGTTCTAGTAAATAGAATAGCGACGGACAACGGAATGTTATTTGTTTACAAGAAAGTAATTTTTGAAGTGAAACTTCTCTAGCGAAGGTGTGAATTGAAAGTTAGGTGTGTTTAATGAAAAACAAATGGTGACACCATTTTCAAGTCGTGATCTAGAGAGTTACCGTACTAAATAGTATAGCAAATTGAAGTATTCATCCAGAAGAGTGTGCTAAAATACCAGTTTCGAGATAGGTTAACCAAAAGCGGAGATATAAGCGTGAAAAGGTTCGTATTTTCAATTTTTTCAAGTAATGCACTGATCAACTACCAAAGCCTTGCCATAGCGGAGAGAATAGCGTTGATTGCTTTACATTTTTATAACGGGCACGTTCCGGCCTGCAGAAATTATGATTTTCAAATTAAACAATAGGGTTCAATAGATCTTAATTTGCCGTTTCGATCTAAGTCAATTAATTAATTCGCCCCTTCTTTGTGCTCCCAGGAAAAATCGAAATATAATTTTCATTTTGTGTATACTTCAAATACCGATATTTCTTACTCTAACAAGCGTAGGAAAATTGGCCTTCAGTTAATTTAATCTGCCCGTGTTTATATTTTTATGAATAAACAATAATTATTATTTAAAAACAAAATAACCGTATATGAGATTTCTAAGCCAGTAATTTGTGCATTCCAAATGCGCGGTCGAATTGAGCAAGTACTTACAACAAAAGCGCACAGTGAGCACTTTTTCCAACTTCAACATAAGTAGATAAAATAATTGTTTTTATTATTAATATAATCAAATTTCAAAATTTAACTTATTACTCTGGTTGAAGTAACATTAACTTTGTGCTGTAAAAAGCTGTTTTGTGTGTGTAAAAAAATTTAAATAAAATTTAAAACGCGTGAGCAAGAACATTCGTTGATGAGCTATGACCTTAGTCTGACTTTATTAAAAAATTTAAAAGTAACTTAGCATACATAAAATGCTTCAACAATTTAAAATGAGAACTTAAAGGAGTAAATCGTTAATCCATATTCAGAATACGCAGTTAACGCTTAAATAAGAAAGAAAAATAACAGTTTAAATAATGTTTACATGTGCATGTTAAGAAGGATAAGAAACTAGAATAAATAACTGTTTACTGAGAAATTACTGAGAACTATTTTTACAGGGTACCTTTAATATGGTTACGAAATTTCCTGTTTCTTTTACGATAATTTCGATATCTTACACTTTTCTGAGATCGATCAATGGATTGTGTAGCAATCAGAAACACAAACTACATTTAATTATAAACTGGTTTATTTAAATCAAAAACCTTAGTTTTCACACGGTGCAATTGTTTATTTTCTTTCTTTATCGATATTCAAACTCTAATATTAATCTGGTGTCTATACAGTGCCAGATTAATATTAGAACCGTTTCACTTATTGCTTATATCAACTGTGTCACTCTATTACTTAAGACCAACTGTGTCACTCTATTGCTTAAGAACAACTGTGTCACTCTATTACTTAAGACCAACTGTATCACTCTATTGCTTAAAAATAACTGTTTTTTACTAAAGTCACTTCTTTCTTGAACGATCCACCACTATCCAGAATGTCATTTCCAGTACCTTCTAGATGGTGTTTCTCGACGTTGATTATTTTTATCGGTTGCCGACTTTGATAATGTCGTACTGCAGCGCCATTCGGTTTATTATTTTTAGTACAGAGACCACAGATGGCCGCTAGATGATGTTAAAGAACTTTTCTGGCATAAACCAGAATGATGATAATTTTTGTCGGTTGTCGGCTTTGATAATGTCGTACTGCATTGCTATTCGGTTTACTATTTTTAGTACAGAAACCACATATGGTCGCAAGATGTTGTTCGAGAACTTTCTGGCATAAACCAAATTTCGCTACAATATGCTATTACCAGATCTTATATTGAAATTTAAATTGAATAAAATCCAAACAATTAATAAGAATAAATATACAAAATCTCCAACATTCTCCTCTCCAAAGAAGGACTGTTCTTATGCCAGAATGTTAATTAAATACTGTTGCCTAGTTGACTTCATTGTTGTTGTTATAAATCAAAAAATTTGATGTGTTGCTGCCATGAATAAGTTTACTTAGCTGAAATACGTCGTTGGTAGGCAGAAAAGCAATTTTAGATACAGGAAGGATTCGTGGAAAGCGGACACAAGGGCCTAGAATTCGAACAGCTTTCAGTTTGTGTTAACAAAGTACTGAGTTCCACATACGTAAGTACACGATTCTGCATAACGCGACGCAAGTGGTGTTTAGCTGACTTCACACCAGCTTCCCAAAGGCCGACAAAATTTGGCGATGCAGGTGGTATAAAATGCCAAGTTGTTCGCTAGCATGTGAAGTAGATCTTCAGACAAATTTTTTTCACGTGCAAAGTTGAAGATTGCAATTCTTCGCTTGCACCGAAAAAGTTTGTACCACAGTCTGAGTACAAGTCTGTGCAGACACCACGTCAAGTTACGAAACGATCAAATGAGGCTAAAAATGAGTTTGTCAAAAGGTTGATTAGTGCTTCTAAGTACAGCGTAGGGTGTAGGTGAACTGCAGATGAATCACCCATTATTTGATGAAATGCTTTTGCGCTATACTTAAAGCAGATGAAGCATTGTCGTTGAATGAGTTATGCCACACTCCGTGCAGAGATTATCCAATATTTACGTACAACATACGCTTGCATCTGCTGAAGACCTCCGTGTAGGGTTTTGTTGTGTGCATCTACAAATATTAAAATTGAGAGAGGGTTCTGCTTCTTTAGAAAAATTGGGTGTTTGAGTGAAAAGTTAAGTTCTGAGTGTCGTATTCGACCTCCAACACGCAGAATGGCTTCAGTGTCAATAAATGGTGATAATTAAAAAATGTTACTCTTGACTTGAACACTTCTTTGTTTGCTGAGCGCTGATAATTCGTACTAAAAGTAGATTTGCTGAGACAGTTTTTCAAATTTTGAAGAGCGTGTTGAAGCTCATAGATTTTCAAAAATATATGTTCTCTTTTATGACGTACATATAGGCAGTTATTCGAATCAATTTGTTTAAAGATGAAAATCTCGTGAGTATGTCTGGATACGCAGGAGTCTTGCTAACCACGGTGTGTACTGCGATATTCAATTTTCTAATTTCTAGATTGCTGTTACCAAGTGAGGGTAGAAATCCATTTCTTATTGACAGCCACGATGGACCAGTCCACCAAATTTTATGATCTTTTAGCTCAATTACAGGTATACCAAGCGATGCGCAGTCTGCTGGGTTATCATGTCCAGGAACATAACGCCACTGTTGAATATTTGAAAAAAGTTGTAATTCTGCTACGTGATTTTCTACATAGACGGACCATCTTGAAGGTTTCGATCGAATCCAAGATAAGACTGTTGTGCTGTCTGTCCAGTAAAATATTTCATTGATGCTTATGTTAGTTTGTGCACGTATTTTCTGTACTAATTTTGCTAGAAAAACAGCTGCACACAATTCTAACCGCAGAATCGTAACACCTTTTAAAGGAGCTATTTAATCTATCATGCATAGCGAGTAGACGTGTTTTTCTAGTGTCAATTAAACGCATTTTAATTAAGAAATAACCAACCGAATTAGAATTCCTGTGCGTAGTTTGGTGATTTTATTTTTGCTGATTTTTCTAATATTGTTGTTGCACAAACCATGTCGCAGTTGCAACCTATAGGTGCTCGAACCATTGTCAACTCACGCAAACAACAACCAACAACTTCTTCTACTGCTGTATGCAATTCTCGCATTGATGAGTCATCACCTGCTGCAATGCCCTTGTACTCTGATGCTACTCTTAGCACCAAATTTTCTTAATTGAAAGAGCATTGGAGTAGTTGACCGTGTGTTGGAGAGGCTGGGAGAAGTGACTGCTGAGTTTGCTAATTTTAAAAATGTAGTGAAAGATGTAATGCGGAGAGTGTCTGCTGTTGAAGCTGCGTGTGCCGAAATCAGCACAATAAAGAGCGACATAATTGTTGAGAATCCCCTTTGTGCAAAATGAGAACCTTCCTAACCTTTCTCTAAAATTTCTTCTGTTATTGGGAGCGATATTCGTACAACAAAAAATATTTTTAGAATCAGAGATAGCAAGAACAAAAATGCTGCGATAATAATCAAACTATTTTCATCACTTGAGCGTAACAATTTGTTAAAGGCCGCTGCTACTTTTTGCAAAAATAAAAAGAGGCACGCTCAATGACATTGACTATGGTAGTGAGTAGAAATTTTACTTGTATGAGAACTTAACTAAGGCTAACCGTTCAATAATGCAGTATGCAGGCATGAAGAAACGAGAGAATCAGCTAGCTGCTATGTTTTCTTTACGTGGGAAAGTATTTATTAGAAAGAGTCGTGAGAGCGATGCGGTGTGTGTTTCCTCAAGAGATAATGTGGATTGCGTCGCTGGAACTGTAACGTAGGGTGACTCTAAAAAGATATTTTAATATTATTTTTATATTTTGTTTAGCTTTTAGTTTTTCTTATTTATTTTATTATCTATTCTTTTTTTTTTTTTTGGTTTTTCTTATTTATTTTATTATCTATTCTTTTTTTTTTTTTGGTTTTTCTTATTTTTACTCATGTTTACCTTTTTTAATTATTGCATGTCTGGAGCTGCTAGTAGTAACTTTTTTTAGTTGAGTTTGGCTAATATTTTAAGTGATGCTGGTGATAATTACAAAAGCTTGGTAAATGTACTCACGGTGAGCTTGAAATACGTTATTATCGAATCACAAATTTTTTAATTGGAACTTATTCTACAGTGCATAAGGAAATATTTTCCGTAAACATTAAAATCGGAGACCTGCCTCTTTTGGAGAAAACCGATTTTACATTTTTTTTCAGCTTTTTATGATTTTAGCCCTTTAACTCACGTTCACTGCAAGTTTTTCCGACCTTGATTACCATTCTTAGTTTATTTTGTAATATATAAATATTGTGTTGCCGTCCAATTACTTTAGTTTGGGCACTCCTAAAGGTCATGAAGGTCATGAAGGTCATCTATACACAATAAAACAAAGTCGGCTTAGTTATCCGCTTCGTAACTTAAGAACGGCTGGACCGATTTCATTGATCTCTATTTATCTTCGCCCCGAAAGTAACAAAAGCTATAAAAATTTTATTTAAGGTGCATATATAGGGTGGCCCCTGCATAAAAATATACTATGTAGGCTATATGAAGGTTTGAAAGTAATTCAATTTAATGCGAGAAGTATAAATGGCATGAAATTGGATTGTGTTAAATACATTTTTGAAAATTCTGGTGTTGATGTGGTGTGCGTGACTGAAACATGGTTCAATTATGGTGTTCCTGATTCGTGTTATGATATGATTGGATTTAAATTGTTTAGAAGTGATAGATGTAATAGAAGAGGAGGTGGGGTGGCGGTTTATTGTAGATCAAGTCTTAATGTAGATTTAGTGAATAGTTGTAATGATGTTTGTGAAAAATTTTGTTGTGTGTCTATAACCCTCATAGAAATAATAGTCTTGACTGCTTTTTCTCTGACCTGAGCACTAGGCTAACTGAGTTTGATTTTGTAATTGCTACTGGGGATTTTAATGTGAATTTGCTCCTTGATGATATTGTAGCTGAGAACTTTTGTAATAATTTTACATTATGTGGATTGAAACTTGTTAATTCATGTATGCCTACTCGTTTTTCTGGGAATTGTTAGCCAAGTCTACTAGATGTTTTTCTTATTTCTGATTCAGCCCCTGTGATAAAATTTGATCAGCTGTCTTTTCTGTCTGATCATGATTTAATTTTCTGTTGTTTGAATACTAAACTTGGTTGTGTAATGTCTCCTGTTAGTTTTACGTATCGAGATTATAAAACCATTGACATGAATGCCTTGAATGCTGAACTTCTTGATGTTTGCTGGGATGATTGTTGGTATCAGGATTCAGTTGATTTGAAACTGCAATTTTTTATGAATAAAATTGGTTCTTTGCTTGATCGTCATGTTTCTTTACGAACGGCACAAGCCCCAAATTCTAGCTGCCCATGGTTTACTAATCGAGTTTTACATGCCTTAAAGAAAAGGGATAGATTTCTTTCTAAATGGAAGAAAAATCGAACTTCAGTAAACTGGGAACAATTCAGGAAGGCTCGAAATATAGTCACGCGGTTAATTAGGCAGGAGAAAATCAGTTTCTAAAATTCTAAACTAAATATAAGGCTATCTTCTAAAAACTATGGGAAAATATAAAAAAATACAACATTTTTACGAAAAACGGAACTGCATGCAATCTTGAGCCTGAAAAACTAAATGCATTTCTTCTTAATAGTAGTCCTTTAGGACCTTTCTCTAATGCTCTGCTGTCAGAACCTAATATAGATCCTGAAATAAATTCTTTAATATTTATGACATTATTTCTTAAATCTATGATTTTATCATTCTTAACAATTGGAATTATTTCAAAAGTTATCCTGATAATATAATTTTACAAGTTCGAAGTTGGTATTTTTTCGTCATGAATTTTGTTTTCATTAGCAGACATAAAGATATTGATCCGGTCCGTACTTTCATTTAATTTCCATTCGATGTCAGTATTTATGTCGATTTGTCTGTTTTGCGATCGGGTCAATTCGTCTGTTTTAATCTGTAATATTTCCATGTCCTGGTGATCTGGGGTTCCGGCAACAAACTTAATTGCCGATCCTAAGAAGTCGATAGACCTATGAGATCTAAGAGGAAATCATTAAATTATTTTTATGGACCTGCTTATTATCTATTATTTTATTAATTTTGACAAGGATTTTATCACCTCTATCAAATTTTAAATATTTCGTAGCTTTATTGTGAAAAGCTAAATCTCGTTTTTGTTTTGCGCTAAGCTTATCTGAAATTTCTTCCCCCTGTCAAATACTAATCTTGACTTCGAGGTACCGTCCTCATTTTTGCCTTTCTTGCCAACTACTACTACAGGAGTGTTATATGGAGATCGTGATGGACGAATGATTCCGTTAGCAAGCAATTGTTGTATTTCCTTATTCACGAAATCTACCGCTGCCATGTTGTATGGCCTTGGCTTAGAGTAGATTGGGTCGGAGTCCTTTGTTCTAATTGTTGCTCTCACTGAGGTATTGAAATGTAAGCGTTCATCTGGTTGAGCGAACACTTTTATATTTGGTGATTATACTTTTCACTTGTTCACGAGCACTATCCGGAATTGCCTGGCAATCGATTTCATGAATTATATTATTAACTTGCTTACATTTGTAAAATTGGATAGGTTCTTCGCCGGTTTCGTAAATGAGCACGGATCGGACGTCAATTTTTGCCTTGCTTTGGCGAAGAAAGTCACCCTAATAT
This sequence comes from Meiosimyza decipiens, assembly GCA_963680825.1. Lineage (NCBI taxonomy): Eukaryota > Metazoa > Arthropoda > Insecta > Diptera > Lauxaniidae > Meiosimyza > Meiosimyza decipiens. The sequence goes on from OY804261.1 coordinate 36,703,468, forward strand.
GGAGTCAAATGTTGAGAGTTAATTTAGAATAAAAAAAATCCGTTACTGGACCTCAGAGGTTTATCCTACACTTGTGCGTTATTTTCGTTTCCCCATTAATAGATTTAACTGTAAATGGTTTATCGATCTTTGAAATATTTTTTATAAATTCTAGATTTTTTATATAGTTTTTAGCTGTACCAGTGTCAATAAGAATTTTTAATTCAGTTTTGTTATTCCGTTTTGTTATTCAGTTTCTTATTCACAAATGGTAGAGCTGACTTTACTCTAAAAAATTAATTTCGTCGTTAGAGTCTGAGTCGAATCCAGTTTCGTCTTGTCTTTCGTAAATAGGTTCGTTCTTCTGTTCAATGTTATTGTTTGGTTCAATATCTGCCTGAATTTCTGTGGTGTTAACACGTTGATTTTTCGGTGGAGAGGCTCTATCTGAGCCTGAAGGACGTTTTGGGGGTCGAATAGAGTTATTGCTTTGCTAAGCATACCCTTGATTAAATTTTGCACTAAGTTTTTCTGCCTGTGGTCTCGAGTTATAGCGATATCTAGACGATGAGGGATCGATTTCCATTGGAGTATTGTCTACTTGATTCTGAAGTGTATTTCGCTTAGAGTTTTCATTTGTGACCCTTCTATAGTGAGGCGTATTATGAGCTGAATGTGAATTTGGCCAATACTCTTGGTCTTCGAATGCTCTAGCAAATGTGTAACGTTGCTGATTTGCTTGTAAAGGGTGTTTTTTTTAGAGGTTTGTTTTTCGAATAGAGATAAAACTGGCATTTTATGTTCAAATCTGGCAACTCTAATGTCATTTATGTTCAGTTTGGTTTGCCATTTCATCATGAACAGGTTGACAAAAGAACAACGCTTGCAAATCGTGCAAATTTATTTCGAAAATAATGGTTCAGTTCGCGAAGTTTACCGCAAGCTCCGTCCATTTTATGGTCGACATAATCGTCCATCAGAGCAATTAATTCGGTTAACCATGGATCGTTTTCGCACTACGTTTACTCTATGTGATAATACGCATCCGCAGAGACGTCGAACAGTGCGCACCGAAGAAACAATTGCCGCTGTCGAGCAAAATGTTGAAGAGGACCCGAATGAATCGATTCGCCACCGTGCACAGCAATTGGACCTTACAAGATCCAGCTTGTGCAAGAATTAAAGCCGCGAGACCATGCAATGCGTCGTGATTTTGGTGTATGGGCCGAAAATGAGATTGATCTCGATGCTGATTTTCATCGCAAAATTTTGTTCAGTGATGAGGCTCATTTTTGGTTGAATGGCTACGTCAACAAGCAAAATTGCCGCATTTGGAGTGAAGAGAATCCACATGAGACCCTTGAGACGCCATTACATCCACAAAAACTGACTGTTTGGTGTGCTCTATGGGCTGGTGGAGTCATTGGGCCATACTTCTTCCGAAATAATGCTGGAGAGTCAGTTACCGTTAATGGAGACCGGTATAGAGCCATGATAACCGACTATTTTGTTCCCGAATTGGATGGCATGAATGTGGATGAGTTGGGGTTCCAACAAGACGGCGCTACATGCCACACAGCGCACGTCACAATCGATTTATTGAAGGAAACATTCGATGAGCGCATAATTTCGCGGAATGGACCTGTCAATTGGCCACCAAGATCGTGTGATTTGACACCATTGGATTATTTTCTTTGGGGATATGTGAAGTCGCTCGTCTATGCCAACAAACCAGAAACGTTAGGGGACTTGGAAGCCAACATTCGTGGCGTTATTGCCGACATACGGCCCCATATGCTCGAAAAAGTGGTTCAAAATTGGACCTGTAGAATTGGCTTTATTCGAGCCAGCCGCGGTGGCCACATGCCCGAAATCATATTTAAACATTAATGGCATAAAATTATCCTTCCAATAAAGCCAAATTGATGGACATTAAAACGATTTTCTTGTGTTTTATTTCAATTCGAAGCTCTATACCTCTAAAAAAAACACCCTTTAGTTCTTGCGCTTTGGCTAGCGCGGATGGCAGGTCCTGACAACCTGACGAAAAAAGTATGTTACATAAAGGCCTATTAAGACCCGATACAAAAACTCTGAGTGCGTCAGCTCTATACTTTGTTGCTAACGATATGATTAATTCGTTATTACCCGAATAATCCATACTAATTTTACTAATTAGTAATGTGAGATTTTTTTCGATCTCGTCGTAAAACTCTGTGATTGACATCTTCCCTTGGCATAATATGCTCATTTTATTTTCTAGAATGTGGAGTACCGTATTAAAGGAAGACTGAATTAAATCTGCAGCGCCTGTAATCTTGTTTTGTATGATTGCCACTGCTTGATAAAGTTTTTCCGTACCAGGGTTCGGATTAAAAAGGTGCATAAGCAAAGCATTTTTGGAAGGCAATTTCAAGAAAAAAATTTTTTTTTTGAAAAACATAGAGGTCGCGCATTTAAATTTTTCATCATACCTTCGGTATTTAAAGTCCGGTATAAAAGTATGATATATCATGGTTTTGTCTTGAGTAGACCAATGTTTTGCTATAATTGTTATTGACTTCAAGTACCTCGTTTTGAGGTATGACGATATGACGAAAAATATAGACCCTAAATAAATGTAGCCTAAGCTATGCTTATTAATGTGAAAGCTACGTGGTGTGAATTCGGTTTGAATCGATTGAATCGGCGTCAAGCGGCACACACCGCGATGCACCTTTTTAATCCGAACCCTGGTACGGAAAAACTTTATCAAGCAGTGGCAATCATACAAAACAAGATTACAGGCGCTGCAGATTTAATTCAGTCTTCCTTTAATACGGTACTCAATTTTGATGCCATTATGGCACGCCTTGATCATAAGTATTCTGATAAAAGACCACTCCACATTCTAGAAAATAAAATGAGCATATTATGCCAAGGGAAGATGTCAATCACAGAGTTTTACGACGAGATCGAAAAAAATCTCACATTACTAATTAGTAAAATTAGTATGGATTATTCGGGTAATAACGAATTAATCATATCGTTAGCAACAAAGTATAGAGCTGACGCACTCAGAGTTTTTGTATCGGGTCTTAATAGGCCTTTATGTAACATACTTTTTTCGTCAGGTTGTCAGGACCTGCCATCCGCGATAGCCAAAGCGCAAGAACTACAAGCAAATCAGCAACGTTACACATTTGCTAGAGCATTCGAAGACCAAGAGTATTGGCCAAATTCACATT